>DWAO01000832.1:0-22117 GCA_018230605.1 Heliconius congener | reverse complement strand
TATATATATATATATATATATATATATATATATATTCTTCATATATTAAATCATAGCGAGGCTGTATAATGTCGGACTGTAAATATGGTGGTTGTGGGCTAGATTCAAAATTAAGGGCCACGAGTTTTGATTTATTTCCTCCCTCTGGTAAAAAGATAAATCGCGGTGTTGAATTACGTTTGTATAAATTGAGGTGGAAAGTGGGGTTTGGAGAATCTTAACTTAACTAGGACTCCCTCTGCCTATCCTGATATGTGTCAATAAATAAAGTATATTATATACATACGTATCCGTCCCCCTAAACACAATATAGAAAGTTTTTATTGCAGATTTTTATATCGGTTGTCGTTGTTATTGTCTGTTTGAAGTAATAGATCCTCTAAAAATTTATACGTATTTTAAATTTGGCTTAAAATCTTATACATATTCTAATCTAATACATATCTGGTCTATAAGCCGCTAACGCTCTTGTGATTGAATGAACTCAATGATTTCTTCTCTCAACATAATTGTGGAGGAAAAAAAAATATTAAGGAGAAAGGAGAGTCTTGTAGCTGGGTTCTCTTTAATTTTGTACCAAAATGCGAATGAATTCTAACGATAAAAATAAGAAGTTGAGACATTCCGTTGGTAATTTTTCGTCTATTTTTTTAATTTAAAAGATTTTAAAAATATTGTATATATTTACAGTTTGACTGCTTCGATTATCCAGCAGAGGTGCCATTCAGGACTTATGAACCAGGTGAACTACTTAAACATTTTTTTTATTAACATATCGTCGGTCCTTAGGTAAAGTATCGAAAGTGAAAAATTGCAAATTTCTTTTATCCCTTTTTTGAACTACTAAGAAAATATTTTCTATTACATAGCAAGCTTACCGTAAAAAACGTATAAATAACAATTATTTTAAATTAATCAAAAATCTTATTAAAAGTACAATAGCAATAAAACATTTGCAATTTTTCACTATCGATATTTTACCAAGAAACCATCGATTAAAACATAACAAGAGAAATATCTAGTTTCTTGTACAATTTTTAATACGTATAATATATTAAAACATTAAGTCCAGGTTCAAATCAAATTAAAAATTATTTATTCCAATAGTTTTATTAATATTATTAACGCTTACATCTCGCATACGCAGGCTGGGCATTGAGGAAACCACCAAAATTCACTATAACCCCATCAAAGTACATCGCGAGTCCGACTCCTTTCAACCTAATATCACGTAGGTTCGACGTGTTCCTCTCCAATCGCGAAGATATAGTAAAAGAGCATGCAAAATTAGTCCAAGACATCAATGGACTGAAGCAGGTGATGCACGTACCCCCCATACCGGATGAGGATAGAGATTACGACGACTCTATTTTCCATGAAATAATTGAAATTTCCACCACAAGTCGACCTCTGACAATGTCTACCAAACCTCCAAAAATCAGCAAGGGGCTCCCTATTGTGTTAATAGGCGGGAATAACCGCAAAGTGTCCGTCAGAAGTCCTCATTTGCCATCGAAAAGCAATAAACAGACGATAAGCTTAGTGGGGACATCAGTAACACCGCTGGTAAAACCTTATCAGTATGTAATGGCGTCTTCGAATCGGCTTCCGGTCAGAATATGTATGCCTTTTTCCAATCAAACTCCAAAACGACGGCTCAGTTTATGGGAACGTATACTTAAATCTATTATTCCAAGGTAAATTTAGATTTTTATAAGATTTTTTATTTATATGTGGTAGTTATATGTAGTTATTCCAAATAGTACTCAGTTAATTATATTGTTCGGTTTTCTCATTGTTCTCTTCGAAGAAAAGAGAGTGTTTCAGTAGTACAGTACGGTTAACGAGTTGTGGCCGCCCTGAAATTATTGCAAAAGGCTGTCCAGATTGAGCTGTATTTTAGGATTTTTTCTTACTTTTAATTATTTTCGTCCCGAGTGAACAATACGCAAAAGTTCTGAAAACTTAAGTTCACGACGGCCACGACTCGTCAAATGTACTGTAGTAAGCTAAGCTCACCTTCACTAAGATGTATATGATATACGACGTATTCACGTATAACATTCCGAAATAAATCTATGTATTTGATTATATATATTTTTAGGAACCAGAAATGGTGAAAAATAATAATGACAAAACTTACTCAGCCTAGTCTCTATTACGATAACTTTAATTACATATTACAATAAACCAAATGACAATTCTCATCATTACAATTATATTACAGATTAAATTATATCGAGCGACAATAATAACAATTAGCGTTTTAATCAATTCTCTATAAACTCTCTCTTTAAAATCTCCTCAAAAATCCGTCTAAATCAGTTTAAGATTTCTCTTTGAGCTTACTCTCTTAAATTCTTTATTTAAAGTATCCTAGTTTTACAATTTTTTTGAATGGTCTGATGCAAAACAACCAGCCAGTGTCATGTATGTGTGTATGTATGTAGAGAATACATACATACACGAATAATATGAAGCAATTAATCTTGTACAATATTATGAACTGATAGAGATATTATATATTTTAAAATTTTTGTGTCTTACAGTTTTACTTCTAGATATAGTTTTATATATAAAATCTATTAATTCTATTTTAACTATATTCGAAATGTTCGAAAATCCGTTAAAATATTTGGTTCCTAAAAATATATATATCCATAATATAGATATTAAGACTACTTGTATAGTATAAGATGTGGCATAGTATTACGCTTAGTTGATACTCTATATGATTGATTTACACGATAATTTATTTTTACTATGAAATTATTTCTCGGTCTGCTGCTTTAAAGATAAAATTTTACTTGGAATACCATATTTTTAAACAACAGAAAAGATTATAGAGTGACTTAACACTAATTTCATTCTGTATTGTCGCAAAATATATATGGGCGAAATTAAGGTTAAGATTAATGTAAGCTTTAGAAGAACAAACAAATTCTATGAATTCCGATTTTTTTTTTCAAGAAACATTAAACGATAATAAAATGTCTATATAAAATTATCTATATCGAATTCCAAGACAAATCCGATGCTGCCTCTTACACTACATTATAAAGAAATTATGTACATCTATTACACAAGTTATTCTTTTAAAATATTTCTTGCTAAACGTTACCATAACTAAAAATATATGTTAATTTTTAAATGTTTTTCTGTCTATATGTTTGTCATCATTAATAATTCCATATGTCGCATTAGTCGCAATCACTAATTGTTTTCATTTCCCCGCTCTAATAGACAAAACACGGCGTTGAGTTCCACCGCTCACCACGCAATGTCTCGATAATAGGGTAGCAAGTGGAAAACGGAGTATTTTAACACCATGTGCCGCCTATGCTGCAGTCAGCTGACAGTGTAATCGCGTGTTTAATAATTGCACATACAGTACTATTGTTTATCATCCGCCATTCATTCTGCTTAATAAAAACATTATTTTGTTAATTGAACACGTAAAGCCAGTTGTGGCGCAGGGGCACAAGCGTTCTTAACGCGACTGGTTGTGGGTTCGATTCCCACTCGAGGAAATAAAATTTTAATTTAATTTTTTATTTCAATTTCTTCGCTTAGTGGTGTTGAGTTCCGCCTCTCAATATGTGGAACGGAGTGTTTTGGCACTAATGTTCCTCTGCCGATCCTGCTGTTTGCGGGATACAGCGTGAAGCTGATAATAATTGTAACGTCACGATTTGAAACTGTATACGGTGCCAAGGTGTTTTTATTACATACAAGTTTCTTAGATTTTATTACATGGTTCTAAAGTAACAAGTCCCCGCGAAATGGAATCGAACCATCAACAATCGCGATATTTTCGAAGACCGCCACAACTCAAGAAATTGTCAACCTCAAATACATTGTTATTATAAATACAATACAAATGGTTATGTAACAGATTCTGATTTATTAATTTTTTAATTTCGCGTGATTCTGAAGTACTTTCACGAAGTCAATGCACGTCGTGTATGTTGTTAATAACGTATAATGAACATTCTAAGTAATTATATACGGTACTGGTGACATTTGTGGGTTGTCACTAGACGTGATGGTCGTGGGTTCGAATTTGTGGGAAGTTAGGGAATTTATAAAAAAATATTTTTGAATGCTTGGTTTGTGTCTTTTCTTGTTAGACGAGTTGCATCACTGAGCTTCAAAAATGCTTGTCCATTTTTTATATAATTTTTTAAAATATTGTGGTACCCAACACAGTACCTACTTTGCTTAAGCAATATAAATAAAAATACAAAAACATGTGTTATTTTTAGCTTTTTACTGCGTTGCTTAGATATGCAGAGGGAACCTAGTGGCCAGACACTCCCACTTTAGGTTTTACATACGAAGAATTGTATATGGAGTGGCGGAACTTAACGCAGCCCATAATTTGTAAAAAAATTAAAATAATGTAAATATAATCATTTCCTTGAGTGTCGATCGAATCCGCAACCGTCGCGTTTACCATGTGCAAATGCACTGCACAAGTCCATGACCCTTAAAATATATGTATAAAACATGCATTACCTCAACGTAAATTGAAACCTATTACCATAACACTCTATAATTACCCACTGCGCCACAATGGTGTAATTATAACGACATTTCTTCTACAACTTCAACATTAATAATATCAACAAGAAACAAAAATTCTATTCAATTTTCATTCTAATTGCATCTTCTAAACAATGGATGTATTGACAGATTATCAACGCTCGCAGTGTTTGTATCGTGTGAAAATGGTGTTAATTCATAGATCAGATACTGTTAAGAAGATTACTAAACTTATTAAGAAAACGTATAAAAATCTGAACGTAGCGGGATATGAACCCGCGCCTCTTTGGAAACTGTCCTAGTGCTCTGACCAACTAAGCCGTACGTTCTTATCAAATCGAAATTCTCATACGGTTGTTATAACTTATTTATGTTGTTAGCATCTCTGTAAGGAGATTTTATTTTCTAAAGAAATTATAGGTGTTTTTTTCAGGTTCACGCAGTATTACAGAAGATCTAGCTTCTCGCCTACCTGGCTATATGCGGTATATCGTTTACGTTTTATTATGTTTGTTTGTTTTTGTTTTATTTTTATTTTTTTCGTTTCCTATTGTATCCTATTTCTTAGTTATTTCTACAACATGTGAACGGGAATCTTGACGTGTATAAAAAAATATTCACGCAAGGTTTTCCCCGCATCTCTTTGAAGTATTGATACACTCAGATCAATATGCCTATACACAGCGCGGCGTTAAGGTTCGCCACTCAGCACACAATGCCTCAGTGATTTATCATAATTTTAATGTACCGATTGAAGCAGGGATTTTCATGGGAATATATAACAAAAGACAAATAAATAGCAAAAGTTAAAAAAAGTTATTATTCATAATTAAAAACAATATTATCAAGAATATTACAAAAACACAGTTCTTTTACTGACGTTACACTGCTCTAAATATCATATTTATACATATAATGAAACTGTAACTAATTGCTGTCTCTACATAGAAGATATAGATATGAGAAATTCTATTCTTAGGTTTCTTTTTTAATTTTTTTGTCTGTTTATCTGTGGATTTGGACACGCTAATCTCAGAAATGTCTTTATCTATTTAAATGCAGTTTTCGCTTTATTTTTATCAAACTTCATCAACATTTGGATTTTGTTATATTTTAATCGATTTAAAAAGAAAATATATATAATATATATATCAATATAAAGTATATTGTTCTATAAAATAGCTACAAAATGTTTCCTTTGTTGGAGTAAAAATAATACTTTAGATTCCTATGTATGAATATTGCCTTTAAAATGATAATGTTATAAGAGCACGAAACTAATTCAGATTGGTAAATTAATAACTATGTTGGAGAAGCGGGCGAAGCCGTGAGCGTATCGCGCTGTATAAAACATTTATTTGAGAAATAAAAATATTTTTGTGTATAAATCATACCAGTTACTATCACGTATGAGGACATATAGGTAGATTTACAACAAAAAGTACATTTAGTTCTATCAATGTTGCCAATATGAGGAATCCAACGTAAACCAAAGCGCAAGTGATGCCAACTTTCCAGTCCAATTGAAATTTATTCAGAGCTAATGCGCCATAGAGCGCGAATAACGTGGAGAGCAGAGAGATCGCGCTATATGATAGTCCACTGGAGTTGATTTTAACCTGGAAAAATAAACAAATACTTTCTATAATCGTAGAGACGGTGGTGGCGAAGGAGTACAAGCGTGTGAGTGTAATGCTATGATTGTGGGTTCGATTCCCACTCCGGGGAATTAATTATTATTTATTAATATATTCATATCTTCGCTCTGGAACCAAGGCAGAAGAACAGCCTGGAAAATTCGGCGGAAAATGCAGAATGAAGTATCTTAACATTAGATTTTTACTTTCCCTCTGCCTATCCTGCTACGTGCGGGATACAGTGTGAAGCTGAAAAAAAAACTTAATCGTTCGATGGGAACGATTAACGTGACACAGCCTGTATAAAAATAAAATAAATAATATTAGTATAGATATAAATTTAATCTTTTATTTCTACTATTTTCTGCTAGGAATCGAACTCATAATAAAACAAAAACAAAGACATCTTACCCAATGGTTATCAGGATATGACGGATAAAATAAACCCTTGACGAGCCACGGCAGTCCCAAACAGAGTAAAATGTCGAACGTATTCGATCCTATTGAATTGCTTAAGCCCATTGTGCCGTGACCTAAAAGTGGCACATTATTTAAGTATATGTATATATGTATGTAAGTATGTATGGAGCTTGAAGATTGTTCAAATGTATGTATGTACGTCGATGTACGGACGTGTGAAATGATTTTCGTATATTCTTTTATATATAGCTTCACGCTGTATCCCGTATAGCGGGGTAGGCGGAGGGATCATAGTGTAAAAATGCTCCGTTATTAGTAATTTATATAGCTAGATATTGAGTCCGGTCGTGGCGCAGGGACACAAAGTGTGACTGTAAACGCGACTGGTAGTGGGTTCGATCCCCACTCGAGGAAATGAAATATTTATTTAAATTTATATTTCCATTTGCTCGCTCTGGTGCCGAGCAACGGCACGGCGTTGAGTTCCGCCACTCAGCACGCAATGCCTCCAGAATTTGGCGAAAAGTGGGAAACGGAGTGTTTTAAGACTAATTCCCATTTCCCTACCTTGTTGTGTGCGGGATACAGCGTGAAGCTGATTTGAATTGTTTTGTAGCGCTTAGTCTTAGTACTGGGGCGGAGTAATGAAAGTACTTCATGTATATATTCATTCCTAGGAATCGACTATACAGCCATCGTTCATAGTATGACGCTGTTCCGCGAAAAAATATAGTTTTAGAAATAAAAAAAAAGGCGTATCTATAAATACCTTGGATCGTAACTAGGACACTGGACACCGCTTCCGGTAAGCTAGTTCCCGCCGCTAATATTGTCAAACCCGTTATACTGTCGGGCACGTTGAGAGTGTCGCCTTAAATAAAAAAATCTATTTAGCTTCACGCTGTATCCCGCATATGACAGGTTAGGCTGAGGGAACCTAATGTTAAGACAATCCTACGCACCATCCAATTTCCGATAAATGTCTCGGAAATTGAATTTTAAGTTACATGTTTAATTTTCAAGCGGAATTTAACGCAGCACTTCATCTAATCAGAGCAATCTAATTAAAATAATTAATTAATTCAAGCAGGAATCGAACCCTCTATCTTATTGTAACACGAGTGAAAATGTAAAAATGTAAAAAATGACACCTCTAGGGCATCATTATTGTAAAAGCGTTGTACAAAGATTGACAGACAATTGAATTGTAAGAAAATTGTGTTCTTTGTGAACTAATATTATAAAATAATTACTTTTGATGTGAATCCTATTCATTATTCTTTTTAAGTTTTATCGTTTCCGTCTCTATTATTAGGCAGGAAAAATATGATGCTGTACCTACTATGTTTCATTATCATAATGGAAAAGTGCAGAATTGGTACACCTAAGGAATTTTTTTAGTGGAACAGTCTTATCTCAGGAACTACTGGCTCGAATTAGAAACTATTTTGCGCTGGATTAGACATTTTATTTATTGAGTCAGGCTTTGGGCCATATAACATCTTTTGGGGAACGAAGTGTCTAAGCATAAATTTCCCTCTCCCTCTGCTCTGCTATATATCTGATACAGCATGAAGATACTGCAACCCAAATATTAAAAAAAAATGACATACCAACTATAGTAATGATCCAAGCAACCAAATAGGATACTCCTGCTATCCATACCACGCACATGATGAAGGTCAAAGGGTACAAACGCTGGTGTTTCCGACAATCAGGTATGGTGATCCACAGTAACAGCCCCATGGGCCACGTGGCCAACCAGAATAACTTCTGCATGCCACTCGTCTTGTCATCCGGCCAGGAGAAAAGAGAACTGGTGCTGGATTCTGCAAAATATTGGATATTTGTCAATATAATCATACTATATTAACTATTTCAATGACACTAATACTCATAAAAGAAGAATATTAGAATCAATAAGAAATAAGAATCAATAAAACACTTAAGCGGCTCCTTTAAACGCAAGAGACATTTACACCGATTATAATTATAAAAATATAAATAAAAAAATAAATAAATTTAAATTAAATTAGCTTCACGCTTCACGCACACAGCAGGGTAAGTAGAGGGAACCTGGTATTAAGACACTCCGTTCCCCACTTTCTGCCAAATTTTTGGAGGCATTGCGTGTTAAGTGGCAGAACTCAACGCCGCGCTTTCGATCGAACTCACAACCAGTCGGTTTTACAGTCACACTTTGTGCCACTGCGCCACGACTGGCCTCTAACTGACTGACTCTATAAAAATATATGAAAACAATATTCGAAAACACAGACTAACTGCGGTCAGAGATACTTAGGGACTACGGGAACTTAGAATGATTACGTTTTCTTTACAGCGCAACCCCACAACTTTGCCTCTTTACCAGAGCGAAGAAGATAAAATATTAAATACTTTTATACCCCGAGTGGGACTCGAAGCCGCAACGGCCTCAATGTAAATAAAATGCTAATAAAAATAATTCTCTCACCAGAATCAGTAGATCCATGTCTCATCGTAATAACTATGCCTTTTTCTAATTCGTTAATATTTTGATTGGAATGAGCCAATTGATGGGACACTTCTAAACCATTTCTTTTGTCTGAAAATGAAGAATATATACAAACTATTATTATTGAAACAGTTGTAGCGCAGTGGCATTGCGTAAACGTGACGTTATTGGGTTCAATTTCCACTTGGGGGAATGATCTAGTTTATTCCTTCTCTCGGGTAGCAAAACAAAGATCGGCCTTAAGTTGCTGCGCTACGACAGTATCTAATGTGACGTATAGTTATGACACTAGTTTCCTTTGCCTTTCCCGCTATATGCGGGATACAACGTGAGCGTGTACAAAAATAGGTAATATAATATAAATTGTCAATTACCTTTAGAGAGCAAAGGAGATATTTCTGTGTAAGCCTTCTTTTTGGTTGGATAACAACAACCACTTCTTGCGAAACTCCCAATACGACTATTATAAATCATAGCTGAAAATAAAAAAAAGTTAGTAATAATAACAGATATATAAATTATATAATTTTTAATAATTTTAGCTCGAGTTCAATTCGTAGAAAGGAATTATTTTCATTATCTCGCTCTGGCAGTAAGATAAAGCGCGGCATTGAGTTCCGCCGCTCAAAAGCGAAGTCCTGAACATTATTCGGAAAGTGGGAAAAGTGAATATTTCATTTCCTCTACCTGCCGAGTTATACAGCGTGAACTAAAAAATAAGATATAGCTAGTACATACTTCATTTTGTGAGAATGTATGTTTGTTCCGTCTTGCACTAAAACTACTAAACGGATTTAGGTGAAACTTTACAATAACATAGCAAATACATAAGAATAGCACATGAGCTACAATTTATGGCAAAAAATGTATAATTTGGCTATAATATAAAATTCAAGCCGGCGAAGCCGCAAGGGTCGCAACTTTATCATAATTACCTAAAATATAAAAAGTATACATAAGCACGAGTAGAAGGGCCTCGTACCAGTATATCTTATCATCTAACAGGGTCAAGATAAGGGCGACGACGGCCACTGCGTACATCATGCAGTCCCGAGACACTGACCACCAGTCAAGTTCTATTACCTGATTTATTTAAAAAAATATATATATTTAGAGAGTGTATATGTGTACTTAGGAGGCTGTCGTAGCGTTGCGAGTTCGATTCCCATTCGGGGGAATATATATTTTTTTCATTTCTTAGCTCTGTTAACAAGAGAAAGTTAGTCAAGCGACGATTTTGCAAGTAACGATTTTGCCTCACAACATTCTTTGTATCGAAAATTGGGCAGTGCGTGTGGAACAGAGTATCTTAACACTAGGTTTTATCTTTTTATTCTGATATATGCAGGATACAATGTGTAGTTGAAAAAAATATTTAAAGCAATTACTTAAAACGAAACACTTCACTTCGCCTACAGTGAACAGGATAATAAGGCATTGTGTCTTCGAACTATTAAAAGATATTAGAAATATTCTTCTGTAAATTCATTTAGCTTCTCGCTATATCTCGTATATATTTAAGTATTGGTAGGGAATCGAACCAACAGCCGTGGGGTTTAAGGTCAGACGCTGTGCCGCTGCGTTACGACGGGTTCAGCTATTGTACGACATGAGGTAATTGTAAATTTCGCTTCAATGATTAAAAGTCATTTTTAAAGACTACTCTTGTTGGTAGGTAAATGAAGGGAGAGAATGTATAAGGACAATAATGGCCCAGTTTCACATATTTTTTTGCAGCACATATTTTTTTAAAGGTCATTGCAAAAAAAAATCATTGGAAACAAATAAATACATACATTTTTTTTTCAAATACATACATACGATTACCTCACGTTTGATGAACTAATTTTGGGTTTTATAAAAATATTTGTTTCAGGAGACGGTTTTGATGTTTCTGAATTGAGAAAAAAGATTTCAAAGAAATTATAGATTTTACCACTTAGAAACCTCAAAAAACTCACTCTCCCAGCCACCAGAGCGCAACAAGCAGGTACTGCCAGTACATTGAATACTGCTGACCCAACTATAGCGCCTACGCCCAAGTCCCCTTCAGTCACGAACGTGCCTATACAGTTTATGAACAACTCGGGACTTGAACTCGCTGCTGCCATGAAGGTAGCTCCGGCTATATCGGCTTCCATGTTTAGACCTGTTTCATTAAAGATAATTTAAAAATATATATAAAAATGGCTTTACGCTGTATCACACTTACAGCAGAGTTAGGTAAAGGGAACCTAGTTTAACATTGGGTTCCCTCCGTCCCACATGCACTTCTCAATTTCCAAAATATTGTGTGTGGTGAAACATTATGATGGAACGTAACCCCACGCCTTATCTTGTAACTAAAGCAAGAAAAAATAATTATTACTTTCTCTATTGGGAATCCAACCCATAACCGTCACGCCACATCGTCGCGGGATGTAGCTAAAAAAATACGATAGTAGAAGTACCTCGATCTCTTTGTAGTCACAAAATTCAAAGAAAGTTCGTAGTTAGAAATCATTTGAACGCCCATTTTCTTATTATTATTGTATTTCTAGATACTATGTATTTATTATAACAAGTTGAGTCCACTCCTTGTAAGTATTACAATACTATGAGCCCATGGCTCAAACACACCCACACCAGAGAATGGTAATGTTTAATTATGTTAATTTACATGCTTGCATCAGCTTCACGCTGTATCCCGCATAAGGCAGGGTAGGCAGAGGGAACGAGTGTTAAGACACTCCGTTCCCCACTTTCTGCCGAATTCTGAAGGCATTGCGTGTTGAGTGGCAGAACTCAACGCCGCTCTTTGCCTCGATACCTCTTCGAGTGGGGATCGAACCCCCAACCAGTCGGTTTTGCAGTCACACTTTGTGCCCCTGCGCCACCACTGGCCTCAAATTCCTTAATGCTTGCAAATGAAAAAATCTCATAAATTTCGCTACCCAACAAGCAATATCTCGAAAATTGCACGGTGCGTGGGGAACGAACACGAAGTGTCTTAACATTAGGTTCCCTTTGCCTACCCTGCTGCATGAAGTTGAAAAAAAAAACAATCTAGAACGAGATGATTATACGAGACGAGACTAGGTATTTGTACACACGAGGCGCGGTGCACTGTGTTAGGACACTGACCGCCCCGCTCAGAGATGGAATTCCTTTCGATGTCACTTTTCCAATCAAACTCAATTACTCGACTTTTTCTTTATATATGAATATAAGTACAGAAGTACGTAGTGAGATGCTTAGGATTATTTTATTGGTTTTGGATTTTTAAACAAGTGTGCTATTGATGTGATAGAAAATAATAATTATTATTTTTAGCTTACCTTTTAAAACAAAACATATTAAGATAATAATGTCGCCAGAAACTTCGTTTTAGTAAACAATGAAACGTATTTTTTAGTATGTTGTATGTAGGTAGGCAAGAGGAATGTGGGAACCTAGCGTTAAAATACTTTGTTCCCGTTAAAACACTTCCAGTTCTCACTTTCTGCCGAATTCTGAAAGCATTGCGTCTTGAATAGCAGAACTCAATGCAACGTTTAGCTTCTATACCAGAGCAAAGAAATGAAGAAAATAAATATGTATTTCATTTCCTCTAATAGGGATCCTGGGAGTCGCTTAATCGTTTACGGAGCCAGGTTGGCCGATGCAAGGAACGTCTTGTGAAATCGGGGTACGGGGATGAACTGCGACTGTGGCGCCGATCCACAAACGATGGCACACTTACTCTCCTGCCTCAAATGTCCATTCACCTGTTCATATGACGACTTGATCAGGGCAACAGATACCGCAGTCAACGTGACTAAACACTGGCAAAATTTTATATGAATTTCCAAGCACTGACACGAAGAAGAAGAAGAATGGAGATCGACCTGTCGCGTTTACTGGCGCATGCTTGAGCCTCTGCGATAAGACTTAACGAAAATAAATATCAAAAACGTTAAATATATACATAACAATATCAATAAAATCCTGTTTCAATCCCATCTCCAAACGCATTTCAGGAGATCCCAGGAGTGATGCTCCCATAGGGAGACACGACAAACTTTAACGTTCTTCGCCGCATCGTATCGGTTTAGAAACTTGTACGGCATCCTTTTTTCTTCTTTGTTTTGAAATAACACTTACTTGAGAAATGTTAAAATAAAAACGCTTATCGTACACTTAAGAATGCGAATACTTGAAATATATACTTAAATAAAGTATTATCATTTCAAGGATTTACACATCGCTGCACTAAATACTTAGATACAGTGTAACAAATAAGATAGATAATTTAAATATTAAATCGTTTCAATTTCGCGATAAGATGTGATATAAAAAAATATTCAAACGCATCGATATACTAAATTATTTATAATATAAAAACATTTTTTGAAGAGGTTCTTGTGTATTGTGTGATGAGTGACGGAACACAACGTCTCGCTTTGTCTTGTTACCAAAGAGAGGAAATAGAAATAATTCTTTACCGCAAGCCAGAGTTGAACCCACAGCCGTCGCTTTCACGGATAAACGCTGTACCATTGCGCCATGACGGCCTCTAATATAGATGCTTGTTTTAAATAAATAACTATGAACGCAAAGCAAAAAGCATATTAGTCAATAATTTTAAATAAGAAATAAGCAAAATAAAACTACTAACAAAGACAATTTAGTAAGACTAAATTATGTCTTTATACGTTGAGGGTCTAAAGGCACATTGTAGAGAGAAATATCGACCACATTTATAATATTAGTAGAGTTTTATATAATTTTACTATTACTTTAATATAACAAGAAGGTCAAGCGGGCGAAGCCGCGCTCGGGTAGTGATTCGAAAATATTTTAGGCATCGACATTTCCTCCAAGATCCCATACTCGTATATTGAAAAAAAAGGTTAAATTCGCTTTGCAATATTTAAGTAGGTACATACTACATTAATATGGGAGACCATAAATTATATACACGCAAAAATATATATAAAAACATATGTGAAGCTAAAAAACAGATGATGAACGATGAAACAGATGATGAATGTTAGATCACAGAGCAAGTGGTAATTTTAATTATTTAAATTAAAATTAATAATTTTAATATATTTTTTTACATTTATTACATTAAAATTACCACTGAGCCACACTTAAGTGTGGCTCAGTGGTAATTAAAATATATGGAGACTTTTACAATTATAGGGAAAGGAATTCGATTATAGGAATAGGAATCGGGAAATGCATATGTAAGGCTAAATTTGAGTTTTTTGATCATTCTCTTATTACAGGTTGACTGGAAGAGATCACTTGTGGTGATAAGACCACCCTTTTACTAAAATTGTTAATTTCTTTTTCCTTTTCCTTATTTATTCATTTTTAAAAAATTAAATAAATAATAAATATGTATTAATAAAACGCCAACGTAAAGGTAGAGGTGACTGGTTGTGAGTTCGCTCCCCATTCGGGGAAATTAAATATTTATTTAAACGTATATTTCCATTTCTTCGCTCTGGTGTCGAGGCAAAGCGCGGCGTTGAGTTCCACCGTGTTCCGCACAGCACACAATGCCTCCAGTCTTTGGCAGAATGTGGAGGTATCTCAACACTAGTTCCTTCCGTCTACCCACCCTGCTGTGTGCGGGATGCAGCATGAAGCTGATTTATTTATTTTTATTAATGTATTAACAATTATAATATTAAACTTACGTTCGCATATAATATCAATGGCGGGCACGAAGTATTGTTCACAAACGGTGCCGAGCAGAAGGAAGCAGTAAAAGGCCAGGACACAATGCAGTACAATAAAGCCCTAGGAATATTCACTTTAATTATATAGTTTTGAATGTAAAATTAAAGATGAAAATATCAATGCTGTTTTATTTTAAGCTTTTTTGCCAGAGAAATACGAAAAGATATTAAAGAAATGGAGTCATTGACAAATCACTGTTTTTTATATCTTGGTCTTGAAATTATAAAATCAAAGAAATATCTGATGTATTGAAGAAATCCTCCATTACTTGTTTATGAGAAATTTGTACTGACGAATAGAAAGAAAAGCAAGAAATTTTATATTTTTTACTATTACAGCAAAAACATTTTATTGAGTTCGATCCTCCCTTTCCGTCCTATTTTCATATTATTTCATGCTGAATGGTGTAACTCAAAGCCACAGTTTTTCTACTTGTCAGGAAATAATTCATTTCCTTCAGTAGGAATCAAACCTACAACTATTTATGTATGTATATATACATTATTTTAGTTTGTTAAAGTAACTATTCTACTGACATGTTGCCTTTGATATCTGGTCAATCCGTCTGATGGGAACTCCAGTATAGCTGGTTGTGTGCAGTTCTTTTCCTCGCCTCCATTTATATCGAGCAAGTTCCTTGAGTGAAAAATTTCTTCATCTGAAAAATAAAACATAATTTTTTTTTCAGCTTTACGCTATATTCCGCACACAGCAGGGTAGGCAGAGAGAACCTAGTGTTAAAAAGTGCCATTTCCCAGTTTCGTGCATTTCATGCTGAGTGGCGGAACTCAACGCTGGACTTTTGCCTTGGTGCTAGAGTGAAGAAATGAAAATATTAATAAATGATAATTCATTTCCTCGAGTGGGGATCGACGGGGATCGACGTACATATTAAGTTAAATTTATGTAATAAGGTAAGTTAAATTTGATTACTATTACTCTACTTTAGTTAAGAGCCGATATTAATATTATAAAGCTGAAGAGTTTGTTTGGTTGAAAGCGGAACTAATAGTTTGAATTGAAAAAATATATATATATATTTGTAGCTGTTTTATCAAAAGACAGTACATTTATCTAGAAAGGCTGTATAAAAAATAGTAGGTATACAAAGTGACACATTTCTTCCAACATATAAGAATTTGAACCTATTTACTCTTCCTTTACTTTAGAGGAGGTAGGGACTACAGAAATAAATTGCTACGTACTCCATTATTGTTATTTTAACTTCACGCTGTATCCCACAATAAATAGGGTAAGCAGAAGGAACCTGAGATCTTCGGGAGTATTAAGACACTCTGTTCCCATTGAGATGTTTCCGTTCTCCACTTTCTGCTAAATTCTTGATGTTGGGCGGTGGAACTCTATGCCGCGCTTTGGAGGAAATGAAAATATTGAATATTTTATTCCCTCGAGAGTGAATCGAACCCACAAATATTGCGTTTACAATCGCACGCTTATGCCCCTGCCTCATGAAGGCCTCAGGGCCATTAAAAAGTACCAAATGTTTATTGAAATTTTATAAGAAGAAAAACTTTAAATATGTTAACTAAGGAAAAGAGAGAGATAGGGAGAACCATTAAGATATGGCCATCATGGCGCAACATCACAACCTCTGACTGTTGTGATCGAGGCGGCTATCGGCTCCATTTCTACTCGAGGAAAGAGTTGTTCCAAAGAGAAGAAGAGGAGACCCGGCTATATGCAGGATAAAGCATGAAGCTAGAAAAAGAGATACATTCTCTGTCTGGACTCTGATTATGACTTTCATCTCGACACTGGGAAAGACATAAAAAATATATATGTTATTGTGAATATATTTTATTTAGTTCACTACCTTTATAAAGTAAATCAGAAGTATCTTCTTCCTCGAAACTTTTAGACGCAAAGTAAATTAACGGTATACCGACAAACAACACCACTCGTACTACAAAAGCTAATCTATATTTACGCAAATTACTAGTCCGTATCAACATGTTTGCCATTAAGGTAAAAAAAAATAAAAAAAACAATAGCAAAAATAAAACAAAAAACCACAATATTCTATAAAATTAAAAAAAAAGCCTATGTCAAATGAAAAATTCGTATATTTCACCGTAAACACAGTTAATTCTCATTTGCAAGATTTAAATAAAATAGTTGTTTCTTTTTATTAAAGAATACCGAGTGTATGAAACGCAGGTGCGGCGACCACTACTCGGCCAAGAAGCTACAAGTGGCGGTTATCACTGAGACAGGCTGTTATCGATTAGGCTGTTATCAGTTCGAGAGTAAACAAAACAAAATCTCAGGGAGGAGATACGGTATTGGTTTATTCCGTTCGGTAGGATTGTTTAGAAACGATTTCCCCACTCGGCTTCAACCGATTAATGCTATCTTTTAGGTGACATAGATTAAAATTATTGTTATGATGTTAAAAGTGATGTTTTAGGGCTCTATATCTCGAAAGATAGAAACGGAACCCTTGTAACTTTGTTGTCCTCTTATCCGTTTGTCAAGAATATTTTTTTAAAAATTATCAGTTAAAAATAATAACTAAATAATAAGAAATAAATGAATTTTGTATGAAAGCTGTAGCGTAATCAAAACCTATAGGATCCCATTAATTTATAATTATGATATTTGATAAAAACAACAATGAAAACTACAAAAAGAGAAAAAAAAAAAAATATCAATTATATATGTACCACAGAAAAATGCATTACCAATTTACATAGTAAATTTGAAGTTAATTACATATAAAATGAATGGCTAAACAAAGTAAGGCGTTGAATTCCGCTATTCAACGTACAATATCTTTAATTTGGGTGGAAAATAGACAACGGATTGCTTTGACTTTCGGTTCTATCTAGACAAAGAGGGGAAACCCTGCTATGCGAGATGAAACGTGAAGCTGCAAATGGATATATTAATTAAAAGAACCTATTTAGAAGCAAGCTTTCCAGATGTTTTTCATGTTATTATAGTTTTAAAAAAAATAGAGAATTGCAAAAAATTACAATCCTCCATTTTGCTGCGGCGGCCATTTTGATTTTGTCAATAATATTGATAATACGTAATTTCATTGTCGGCAGAACTGAAGTCGTAATCGTAATTTCAGTTCGTCCAGTCTCTGGGCACTGAGCTTGCAAGACACACTAACACATACTAACGCTGAAAGTCTTAGTCGTAGTCGCAAAGCTTGTAAAAAAGTTCTTGTTCTTGTTCTTTTTCACTAAGTAGTAAAATTCTGAAATAAATTACTTCGCACTAAAATTATGTTTAAGTCATTTATTATTATTGCACTTTGGAAATTAAGGACGTCACGCAGGGCCACGAGCGTGCAACTAAACAAGATTATGGGTTCGATTTCCACTTACTTGAATAAATTAGTATGTTTTAATATTTTTATAACTTCGCTCTGGTAACGAGGGAATGTGCGGCGTTGAGTTCCGCCACTCAATATGCAATGCCGCAAAATCAATCTTCAATCAATCTTCGCAATCAATAATAATATGCAGAAGTATATAAATACTTTTCGATAGTGTATTATAATATCCACATCCCACTATTTCAACCATCAGAGCATAAAAACATAGTTACAGAGCTAAGTGGATATAAACAAACATACATACATATGTAGGTACATGCTACATAAGAAAACGGTTACACTCAAGTGTAGGAATATTCCCAACTCGAAGTCCTAATCTTACGATTAACAAATGTTTTCAACGGAAATTTTCTAATAATCTTTACAATATTGTGATAAACCTTGAATTTTTAATACGGATTTGTAGAAATAGATAAAATTAACTTTTATTTTAATTGTATGTATGAATTACAAAATTGTTTATTATTTGATATTATTTGATTTCCAAAAAAAAATATTCAGGTCAGTCGTGGCACAAGGGCTATAAACGCGATAGGTTATGATTTTGGAAACTTGGGAACCTAGTGTTAAGACAATTTATTTTTTTTAACTTTTCAAAAGCTTTATATTTATTGTTATTAGTTTACAATAAAAATATAAAAGTACAGACATTTTTTTATTTTCTTTATTTAGTGAGACAACGCAGTGTTGGTTTACCCACTGAACACCCATTCAAAAGAACGTTTGTATCGTAAAACATTTCAAAGATATGTGAGGATAACGATTATGAACTTTTAGATACGATTTTTGTTTGATTTAAAATATTTTTTTGAGTAGCTTCACGCTGTAATACAGCACAAGGCAGAGTAGGCAGAGGGAACCTGGAAATAACTTACGTTCCTCATTTGCCGATGAATTAACACGCAATGCCTTTGTTGTTTTTTGTTTTAATGCGTGTTGTTTTTTCTTAACTCTAGGATTCCCTCGCCTACTCTATTATATATGAAAAAAAACAATGTGAAGCTAATAAAGTAATAAATAAATAAGGACTGATCTTTCACATAACAACAGAATCATCAAAATCGATTCATCCAGTCGCAAATTCTGAGGTAACGGTCCTTTTATTAAAATCGGTTAAAAATACTGCTGATAATAATCTTATCGTAGTTTAAAATACTTACTGAAGTAGTAATATTGAGACCGCTACGGCACAAGCCTGCGTTTGTAAACGCGATGGTCGTGGGTTCGATCTCACTCGGGCGAATGAAATATTCAATATTTCACTTACTTGCTTTGGTAACAAGGCAGAGCGTGGCGTTGAATTCGCGATTTTGCATTTATTCATTGCAATGCCTCGAGAATTCGGCGGGAAGTGTAGGATGGATGTCTTAATAAGAACGGAGTGTCTTAATACTAGTTTCTCAGGTTTGTCTATCCCGTTATAAGCGGGATACAGCGTGAAGATAAAAAAAAAGTACATTCCATTTAGTTAAGTGCTAAGCAGACACTCCTCGTAAGAGAAGTCCAGAGCAATATAGACCCGTTGTGTTGCAAGCTCCGTAACTGGGTCACCCAAACAACGGGTTAAGAACGCTTATGAACCCACGAGTACAGCACAAATAGCATAAGTAAGTGATAAGAAATTCAAATCCTTCTCGCCTTTGTCCTTTCAATATATTTAAAAATGTAGATAATATAATTAATAAAATGATGATGAAAATATTTGTAAAAGTACTTTGCCTTTTTTTAGTTTCACGCTGTATCCCGCATGTGGCGGGATAGACCGAGGGTATCTAGTGTTAAGATGTTCTATTGCCCAAGCACCGCCCCATTTTTAAGACATTGCATGCTGAGGCGGAACTCAAAATAATTGTTTGTCCCCACAATCGTCCCGACGTTAGACGCCGTGTCACTAACCCAAGATGGCTTTAAACATTTTAGTATTTTTTTGTCTGTTGTGTTGTGTGCTGTGTGTTCTATTGCCATATGAGGATATGAAATATTTAAATTTAATATTTTCTTTCCCTTGCTCTGGTAACAAGGCAAAACGTAGCGTTGAGTTAGAACTCAAGAACTCGGAGGCATTTTGTATAGCGTGGTAGAACCACGAACACAAAATGCCTCCGAACGGAGTATTTTGACACTACTTTCTCAGGTATCTTTGCCTACCTTGAAAGAAAGAGAAAGTAATTTGGTCAGGGAAAATGTAGCCTAGTGCTGCGTTACTAATATCCAAATCTAAAAATATCTCTAAATTATATCGAAAATGAGGAATAAAGCGTTTCAACTTAAAGTCTAGACTTGAGTGTCACAAAGTGTGGCTGTAAAAGCGACAAGTGTGGGTTCGATCACCACTCGAGAAACTGAAATATTTATTTAAATTAATATTTCCGTTTCTTCTCTCTGGTATCAAGGAAAAGCGTGGCGTTGTGTTCCGCCACCCAACGCGCAAAGCCTCTAGAATTCTGCGGAAGGTGGGGAACGGAGTCTCTTAACACTAGGTTCCCTCTGCCTATCCTGCTGTGAGCGGGATACAGCGTGAAGATGAACTTCAAGTCTTCTTGCCCACCTTGCTGGAGAAGCGAAAGGAGATTGAATAACAGATAAGAAGAATTTTACCAACTAATTGCTAAAATATTTCTTGGCCACTATATTTCAAGGTTAGGACTTGACCGGTGCGTCTTCTTCATTTCCTACAATAATACCAATTATAATAGCATGGTCTGACTCAGGGAGGTACGTTACTACTCAATCTGATTTAATTGGCCATAATTGTAGTGTCGCGTGCGGGGGTCAGGGGGACGGGGGTCAGGGGGACATGGTACAGGGGGACGAACTCTTAACCCGGACAGATTAGCGAAATCACATCACTAGCTGTATCAGTTACAATGATCATATTGTTAGAAGAAGAGTTTTGTTTGTATGTATGTTTATTTTTTCTTAGTCTTTCTTTTAGTCCTAGTCTTTTCTTTTATAATATATGAGAAACTTAAGTAATATTTATGAATTGATTAAGTTGCTATGTCATTTTTATTTGGGTTAATTATTGGTGTAGGATATCAAGTAGATGAGACCGCCTTCAATTTATTCTTCGGTTATATTTACTTTAGGTAATTTTTATCAGATAAAGATGACATAAACAACCAATACACCTAATATTTTTAAATATCATTATCAAAATTATTATGAAATCATATTAGTTACTACAGTCTCCGTTTCTGTCCGCCTATCCGTCCATCCTTCGGGACCTCACCAATTAAATAGTAAATGAAAAAATCGATGACAATTCAAACGGATAGTGAGGTGAGGCGGTCGCCGTCACGCCGTCATCGCTGTCACTCCATCACTGCGCCCGCGCGCCGCCCGACGTCCGCGTATTGTATGACAATAAATAATTGGCATCTGTATTCTTCTTTTGACGAGATCTCCGCTCGATCCATTATGTGTAGCCGAGCGCCTGCCGCGGCATTTGGACGCCAGTGACGACGCTCCCGGTCTTCGTCTCCCGAATCCAATGATGAATGCCTCAGATCGAGGTACGTTTCACGTTAACGTTCACGTTGGCTTCACGCGGCTTACTTTCACGCACACGCTGGTGTGACGTGAAGCTTCTATCCCGCAAGGTTACAGCGTCCAACTAGCACAGGTCGGAAGTGCGATCTATTCTCCGTGAATGGCTAGGTCACTACGCGATCATAATGACCAGGGGAGAGGATTGCAAGCGTCGAGTACCTCTTGTTCAGTGATCGCAGTGGACTGTCCGCGAGTCCGGTGTCGCCCGTAAGTATGGAAGAGTGAAGACGACATGGCGGACAATGCTACTGGTATGTATGTATATATTTTTTGTAGCCAAATTTAGATATTCCGGATTACTTGCCTTTGCCAATTAGTTCCAAAATTTTGTATGGTTTTTTTTTTTTAAACATTTTTAAAGTGTTAATCCACACTTAGGAAATATAAATA
>DWAO01000831.1:0-22121 GCA_018230605.1 Heliconius congener | reverse complement strand
ATATATATATATATATATATATATATATATATATATATATATATATTAAGTACTTAGGGACTTACTAGGTTAGGGACTTAGGTTTTGAATACTTTTCTTTGGTCCAGCACTATAGATTAATTCTTAGTATTAATTTAAATTCAATAATTCTTAATTTGATTCTGAATTAATTTAAGTAAGTTAAATATTAAGTCGTTTGCTGGAACATTGAAGACTCCATATTATAAAAATAAGGCGCGTTTTACTAGGTACATTTGTGTAGGTAATAAAAATATTATTAATTAGTATTAGAAATTTATGAGTAGTTTCAGAGGTTTATTTTTATATACCCGAATGTTAAATTATAAGGAATTAACTTTAAATATTTCTGAAGAAGAAACCCAATGATAATCTATGATGGGGTCACGACCGTAGTCTGCTAGGCTTGCTTGAATTAAGTTCATATAACTAAATTATTTTTTTTCATATACCTATATTGTGTACGTTATTTTTAAACTCAAGTCTGTATTTGTTATATATTTTGCGCATTAATTCAATATTTCATTTGTTACCTTCAAGTTCAATTTTCTTTTAAGTACCTAATAGTTTTTTTAATTTGTAATGCGATATCTAGACTTTGAAAGTATCTTCACATTAATATAAGCAAAAACATAATATAATCAATTAATATAAGCTGTAGTTTAAGTATATTTAATTCATTCACGTATAAGCATTACTCTTTATATTTTTGGCAGACAGAACTACCCGCAACGATCTAACATCTAACGCATGTGTATTTTGTTACCCGCGTATTTACCGAACTGCTTTTCGTCATCCGTGCTCAACACATCGTGCCTTTGCTGACAGATTAAAAATAAAAACTAGTGCACGCCAATATCGTCATACTGTTCCAATTTTTTTTTCTAACATCCACCGGAGAGAGGCATGGCGCTCTACGTCTAACTTTACCGTCGTTACGATTCGGACAGTGCTCGAACATCAGCTGTTTACACGATGTTGGTGTGTTGTAAGTCTTACATTTGCAATAGCAAGAAATTTATGAAGTATTAGAAAATATATATTGTTAATTTAGGATAAGGATGCTGTAGCACGACAGTTGATAGCCATTTTTTTGGTATGTTAACACTCATTTTAATACATTCATATTCATCTACATTAATCTTTCATCTCTCATCATATTCTCAGTATTAGGTTTAAATTTGTCGTAAAGTAATCTTTCGAAATAGTATATTATGTGTAGGTTTAAGGATTTCTCGGATTAATCGTGCGATCTGTGCTCCTGTTTATGAAATAGTGTAGTAGCTACCATCATGTACCTATCTATTTAGTCTCTAAGAGCGTAGGATTGTTAGGTTATCTTATCTTTGGCGTAATAACGTAATTTATCTATCCCCAATTCCTTGTTATTATTATTTGCATAAATATTTATCGCGGTTATCGAATCATGTCTTTTATAACATTTGCTACTTTTATAATTTCAATTTGATAAGATTCAATATTCCTTATTTTTCCTTAATTCAAGGCAGAGGTGAATTTCCCATTAGGATTAGAATCTAGAGTAAAGTTGGACTGCGAAAAACGAATATCGACGGATAAGGATTTATGGCTACTAAATTACCATGCAAAACTATGGGAAGAACAGAAAGAATGTTATATATTTCTTTAGAAATTGTGTTCATTTTTGTCTGACATTACATTATTTTCTTTTAGATTTAATTGCGCCATTTTCGAACGTCCCTCTCTATATTATAGTAGTTAAAATACTTATATAGGAATTTTCAATTCTTTCTGCGCTACTTTTTATTACTTTCTTCCCCTAGAAAAAAATATTTCTTCGGGAAGTAGGTATTTTACAATTAAGTGCTAGGTTTATAATAATGGCATGTACTCTGAGTATCGCATATATTATCGTATTATGAAGTTTTTTGAAAATGGATTACCAAACAATTTTTCAGCGTAATACCAATGATTAGATTAATACTAGTATTGTGTATGTACTAGCACACGTTTGTCTACGATACAGTATCTCTCATATTGTAACGTGGTTAATATATAATAATTATATTATATTAATAATAAGGCTGGTTCAAGAAATTGTATCGTTCTTTATAATAATAGTATTTATAAAGCATAATTTTTGGGGCTCAAAGTAATCACATTACGTAGATATTAAGAAAACCTTTTTGGACAATGTTATATTATATGTAGAAATATGTTTTTAAAATATTGTCAGTGGTAGTTGAAGTCGGTTATTGGAGTGCATTTTCGGTGGTGATAGTAAATAGATATGATTATCTTTAGTAAACCTGACGACTTTATATGTGTGTATAGTAATATTGAGTTTAGCGTCACTGCTGTCCTATGTAGCTGGTCTTAGTGTTAACATTATATTGATATTATGATGATTATATTGATTATTTCATGATCTCGTAAAGATTCAGCAATTTATGAGGATACAGCTATCTGGTTTACCATTATCTTGCTTAGGAAAAGCATGTAAATTAATAAATTCCACGGCGAAATTAAATGAAAATATACAAATTTTATAAATGAACCAAACCACTAAGGCAAGGTTATAGAGATTTTTGGCTCTAGTTCCACTCTCTAATATTATTCAGTTCGAATGTTAGCGATAATGCCCAGGATACGAGATGTTCCAACTTGTGAAAATGTATTACACATTTATGGAGTTACTAGTAAAAGCTGGATTTACATAAATTGCTAAATCTTATCTTAATTATAATTTTTCGATGTATCAGTTTTTTTGGCATTTAATGCTATGATGCTTTATTATTTGAAACTTGTACCACCGAGGTCTAACTAGTCTTAACTAGCCTTAAGTCACCTTATTCATTCTTATCCCATTTTCAATCACAAGAACAATGATTTTAATTTAAATCATAAAAAAATACTTAATGTATAGAAAAAATTGTCTGTAATCTGATTAACTTGATTAAATGCTACTTTTACACGTACATTAGTCAACATTAGACGCCAAAATCTAAAACTATGCTTAGGATCTTAAATTGTCTTGTTGTCTTAATGTTCCATATTCATTCATTGCTTTCAAATTAGCTTTTATGGCTGCATTATTATTGTTAAAGTTAAGGCCTAACGCACTTTGAGGTTTCAATATATATTATGTTGAAACGTGACATGATCCTTGCACTCTTGCCTATTAAATTACTCACTGCTGGTTCTGTGATGAAAATATGCTGTTATAGAAATGAACTGACTTTTGGTCGCCATTTCGCCAGTCGGAAAGGCGTAACCCCAAGGGCTTTCCATCAGCAGCAATGACATATGAGGTTTGTTAATATTTAACATGGGAGTCAGTATTATTTATAAATTTAAAATTCAAATATACAATCATAGTAAATTTCGCCAATTTTGTCTTATCATCTGGTTATCTTTAACCCTTTCTTTTCCAGTAGTTAAAGTTATACCTACTACTCAATCTCGCTATTATAAAGTAACTTATTTACGTAACTTATATTCTCATTAATCTTATTATATTTAAAATAGGCTAAGGTATGATATTTTGAATTATTATTGTAACGTTTCATACGCCACGCGCAATCATTACCTGTCATGTTTAAAATTAATAAATATAATAATATAATATTTCGTATAAACGATGTTGTATTTACCTATATGTATGTAATCACATTTGTAACGGCGACGGAAAGTGTGAAATACCTAACGAAGTACACAAATAGGACGTATGCAGAAGATCTGTGTTTTGAGATTTATAGAATGATTGTATATAACCGTTACAAATGTGGCAGTCATTTATGTCGTGTCACCTGGCTGTTAATAAATCAAAAAATAATATATGATGTTTTCTTATTTAAAGAATCCCTATGAATATTCGAGGTCAGTGGGAATTGTGTTATTGTTGTTTGAGTATGTTGTAAGTAGTACTTTCAGTACTTTCTTTTTGTAGTACATAAATAAAAAAATCAATTAACACACAGCAGAGTAGGCAGAGGGAACCTAGTGTTAAGACACCCCGTTCCCCATTATTTTGTAGTAGGTACATATAGTGAAAATAAAAGCATACGGAGAATATTCCTTCTAAATCGTTTAGCATTCTACTTTTCTTACTATCTCGCCAGACTTATACGTAGGAAAATACGCATAGCGTCATATCAATAAGACCAATTGAGGATGCCGTACATCAGACAGAAGGTGACGACCATAACAAACTAAACTATAAAAGGCGGCATTATTGGTATTAAAGTATCTTTAAATTCTCGCTTGCTCGCTTTTATGAATTAATTCTGCATTGGCCTCGGAATTGTTCTGGAAAAAAGCCTAGGACACCACACTAAAGCTTTATTGTAAGATCATCTTCCACCATTTGTTGGAAGTATCGCTTTTTCATAAGCGAAGAGAGTTAAATAGGAGAATGGAGTGTTAACACTCGTTTGGCTAGAGCCGTGAAAAATTAATAATTTAACTGTCTATACCTACGAGTGATGCCACATGCCACTATGTCCTTATCAAAGAATCTTCTCAAATCCACTTATACTTGGTGTTTGTTTCATTCCTTATATCATCAGAAAAAAATACGTATTAGTTGGTAACTGTCAAAGTTAAAATGAAAAAAAAAACTTTTTTTTCTGTCGATTACTTCGAAGAAATATAAAGAAATTAAGTCAATAATGGCAAAAATATAGAATTGTTTGAACGAGCCATTCCAGCGTTATGTGGGAGACATAATGGAAGTTAATCATCAGGTCAGATTGGTCATATCATATTATTGTATTAAATTTTTATTTATATTAATTAATTTTACTGTTTTCGAATTATTTTATTGTCATAAAACTTGGGTTACTTGATAATTGATAAGGGATGATAATCACCCCACCTATGGGTGAGGTTTTCAGAGATTTTCAAAAGTTATTAAACCTAGACTAAAATAATAGTACTTAAGCATAAAAAAATGTATTTATTTTGACATTATAAAAATGTCATCCAATTGTTTTGATTGATCATTCTCTTGATGGGTTTTATACGTTTTACTATTATTATAATATTTTCAATTACTTTTAGTTTTACATTGTGTGATGATTTCTACAAGGATTTCGACAGTAAACTAACAGTTAAACCGTACGAGCTTGTAGATCTTGTGCGTGAAGAACAGTTAGGCAGGAATAATTTAGAAGTAGAGCATAATAAACGATTTGTACCTTTCTATTGGTCTTCTAAGCATGCTAATAATAGAATATTCAATGGTACAATTATTTAATTTGATATTATAAAATTTTACTTCACCCGTCCTCAAAGGTTGTCATTTTCACCTTCCGCCAAATATAGGAGGCATTGCGTGTTGGGTGACGGAGCTCAACGCTACGCTTTGCTTCTCTCTTCATTCTCTATTCATATTCATTCATTCATCATTTGCTTCTCTATTCATCTCCTTGAGTGAAAATCGGACAAACAACTTATCGTGTACCCAATTACAGGGTTACCCCTGCAGGAATAGTCTCTGAAAAAAATACTGACTCATACTTTTAATTTTTTTAGTCAACAACCAAATTGTCATGGAACGGAGAAAGCTATGGAGTAGATGGAGTAAATGGGAAGGATGTTCTGTAACATGTGGAGACGGTACGATATCGCGCCGACGTCTTTGTGTCTCCGGTAGATGTGCACCAGGGGAACTCGAGGAACAGAGAAGGCCTTGCAATCGCCCTCCATGTAATACTTTATCGGATATTATTGATGGCTCACACGAATGAACAATTTTAAGATTTTTTTAATATACTAAATAGCCTTATATTTCAACAAATAAATATTTTTTTATGATATTGTATTTTAATAACTAATATAACTTATTTTTTAGCTTTGTCGCGAAGAATAATACGAAAAATTCTTCTGATCATATGAAATATCTGTACAATTTAATCAAAACCTTTTGTCTCTATTCAAACTAGAAGTCTCAATACTGTTGATAGTTACATCACAATAAAATTAGGTCATCCATAATATATACAAATACTAAATATTTTGGTATTACTTCATGAAAGATGATGCTTCCTTTTTTTACATTAAGAGACTGTTGTCTACAGTCGTTTCTGTGCCTTGACACTGATCAGATAAATATGTTAATCGAACTCTGTTTGGTACTACGAATTGTTTTGAATGAAAGTCAACACTACGCCTTCCAAGGAGTCTCCGTCGCTTCGTGCAAAGGTAAACAGTATGTTCGAAGAAGTAATTATTCTTTGGTATAAATATGTCTGTCGGTATTTTGTGCGGATTTCCATTATCTACTCGATCATAATTAGTGATACATTTATTGGCAGGGAGTTACAAGGATGAATGTATATATTGCTACAATTGGAATATTACATTGTTCATCGTTTTATCCCGTCCTGCTACAGTGTACTGATTTTATCGTAACATTATATATATATTTTTTTATATTGAAAACAGTTATTGCTTATTCACAAGTGTTTATTCTTTTCAGCAACTGACGATGTCAAAGATGTACGTAAGACTTCCACCAGAATACCTTTCAATGATCATGTTTCTACTCCGGACACGTGGGAGGCCAATCCTGAATTAAAATCACTATGGGTCTACCGACCAGCTTCAATAGTAAGATATTTTTTTTATTAGAACACTATTATTGCAATATTTTTTTAATTAAATCATTATTTAACTTATTATATAGCTTTCCCGGCAGCCCAACGATATAACATCTTATCAAGTTGCTCCCAGATCACCGCATTTTATTACAAAACTTGCAAAACCAATGTATTATGGATTTGACCCCTTTTTTGAAAAGGTTTTTATAAAATTTTTGTTAAAAATATTGTAATTAGTAAGCTGATATGTTATTACTGTTTTTATAATTTCTAATTCGTAAATTCTATTTGTTTTTTTTGTTAAATGCTTTATTTAAAACAAAATAAAAAATATTTCGAATAAATATTGAATATTTATTACAGAGAGCATTTGAACCCTTCGAAAGAAGACAAAGGCCTGTTACTCTACTAAATTTCAGAAGAAATGGAATGGAGCCTTACAAAACGGTAAAGAAAACATTTTAAAAGTAAACTCAGGTCACGATTAACTTCCAAAAGTATACTTCAAAATAATAAAAAAAAAAATCTGAAAAGTTATAATTAATAATAAAAAACAGGTTTTGGTTGCGGTTAAAGTTTTAAAATTGGTAAATAAAATCGACTTAAAATATGAAAAGACATTTGATATTATCTTATTGCATTTACATTGAATGCTTATTGTTTCTTCTACTACTTTTAGTAAAAAAAATAAAATAGTTTTATGTTTTTACAATTATAGGCTTTCTTTTGAAAAAGAAACATGAATTGGGGCTGGGGCTACCTTGTCTACGTCACCTAGCGAAATAAAACTAAAACGTTTGTACTATTCTTTAATTGTACTGTGCCGCAATATCTACATTGTCGAATTGAATAAGTTGTGTCACTGTATTTATTAAAACCAAATAGTGGAAATATTGTTAATATTTTACTATTATAGAATCACAAAATAATATTTATATGTATCCCCAATTGTCACCATATCGTATGACATATAGACTATTAATTTTTAGGAATAATACATTATTGTTTTACTTTAAAAAAAATACATATAATATTAATTATTTTATAATAAAACATACTTTAATAATAATAGAAGCATAGGTTTATATACATATTAAGTAGAATATGTGGCATTTTCGTATACTGTGCTGCCATCTTTCATCATTTCATGTTGGAAAAGTTTTATTCTCTTAAATATATGATATTACTCGATAGATACAGATGGGGCTTGAATTCGCTAATTTCAAATAGTCCAAAATCCAAATTGAACGAGTTAAAATAGTATAGGATTTTGTTTTCATTTATAATAGCTTATTACTAGATAATAATTGTCAACAAAAAGAGTTATATTGCTGGATTTTTTTATTTATCTCCAATATGAAATGTTTGGTTCTTAACATAACCTATTATGTTTCAGATCAATTCGGACACCATAGATTCACCTGATGTTGCTGAAATTCAATCATCTTTTAACGACATAAGTAGTTTTTGGCACGAAATACCTGGTGCACGTTAATATAAATGTAATGCTATCTAAAAAAGTTCATAAATTTTATATAAACTTAATATTATTTATATACTAAGATTTTGTTGTTAGAATTAATATTATACGTTCGTAGTTTTATGTCTTCTCTTGTTCCATTTTTGACACTATGTTACGTTGTGAATGCTTGTACCATGTACATGTGAATTTGTTCTGACACAACTATAATTGAAAAAAGAAGATTAAATATTCCCTGTGAATTACAAGTAGTGAACGAACTAAACTGATATTAATTTTAGTCACACTTATAAATTGTTTTCTGTATTTAGTAGTAAGCTATAAAAAAAATACATATACCTACATATATTATTAAAAAAGTATTTTAAAAATAGGATATCTTATGAGTATTTAAGTGCCAGAGCAGAGAACAAATGAATAAAAATGTTCTATTTGAAATATAATTACAAATTTTATTGCACCTGTTACCTCCTCTTGGTAGTTTTGCCAATGTAGAAATTTATATATCCGATAATACTAATGTTGGATATATGCCTATTACATTTTAGTTTAAAATTAAGTTTAATTTTTTTTATTAAATTATTAGCTTAAAGAGTGGATGTTAACTTTCATTAATGTCACAAAATCAATTAATATTATAAGATAAATAATATATATACAAATATAATTTTTCTATACGAGTGTTTCTCTCTCTCCTAGTCCTAAGTGGCCGATTTGAATGAAATTTTGGAGTACATTCCATTAGGTTTCTGAGTGAAATTACAATTGGAGCTGGTAGGTGGCGCTACAGTAGGTGTATATGTAAAAGACCACCTAAATTAAAATTAAGCTTAACTTTTTATTAGTAAACATTATGGCTTAGGGCTCCAGACTTTTCAGGCGTGGGCCCGTCCCACTCGGTCCCTCATACCTACGCCTAAGTTTCTTATACAGTACCTAAGTTCTAGACATATCTAAAACTATTAATTTGTTAACGAAATTGAAAAATACAACTTATTTACATTTACATACATATAAATATATAATGTACAAATATTATTTGTTACAAGCGTTGCTAAGGATGTAAGAGAATAAGTGATATTATGAACACATAGGTAATTGTAGTATCTGATTTCTAGGCTTCCCACATGTTTCAGATCATATATCAGATTGCAATGAAATGATCACTTCAATGATTTCAATTATCTTAAAGTCCATTCATCTATTGTGTAAAATTTTCTTCGATATCTTCGTTCAGTGTCATTGTCTTTGTTAACTAACAGCTTTTTTGCGTTAACGAAATTTTAAATAAAAATATTGTTATTGCAGTCGACGTTGTCAGGATTACATTAGTAAGAAGTATATATCCGACGGATTCAAAAGGCTCAGGATCGGACGGAGTGGCGAGTATTACGAGAGGCCTATGCCCAACAGTGGACTTTGTAAGGCTGGATATATATATATTTCACCTTACAATTAAACGCCGTTCTAAATCCAAATTATAATTTAAAAAAAGAAAGAACCAGTCAGATGTGGCCAGCTATTTGTATATTAAAAGCATCCAGAATATAATTTAATTATAGTATTTGGCCGTATTTATTAATATATAATTATGTTAATAATCTGTAACATTATTTTATTGCATATAATTTGCAATATTTGATAGTTTACAACGCAAGACTGTCTCTGCAATCTATTAGGTGGTCCAAGTAATATCGTCACGTAGTTCCATAAAATGATTGAAATTTATGTTCACTTTAAAAATATAACGTTTCTGAACTCTACGGTGACATAGTGATGTCAAAAAAAACAATTCATGTCATATAGACTTCGTTATGATAAGCGTAAGCTGTATTAGAGCTATTACTTGTTATATTTTTATTTAAAAAAAATGTGTGTGCTCTTACCGCGCTGTGTTTAACCTGCATTCAATACATATGAATAATGTAAAATAAAATACATAGGTATGTAAATTGAGTATAGAATCAATTCGTCTCTATAAAATTTATTAAATAAGCAATTGAGGCTCATTGTGGCGCAGGGGCACGAATCGAAGTGCGAATAGTTGTGGGTTCGATCCCCACTCGATAAATTAAATATTTATTTAATTTTATATTTTTATTTCTTCGCTCTAGTGTCGAGGCAAAGCGCGGAGTTGAATTCCACCACTTAACACGCAATGCATGCGGAATACGGCGGAATGGGGAACGAAGTGTCTTTACACTGGGTTCCCTCTATATCTACCCTGTTGTGTACGGGGTACAGAGTGAAGCTAATTTATATATTTACTTTTAAATAAGCAACATTCGTATATTTAAGAAATTTGTCATCAACGATCAAACCGCTAGGTAGAGCCGCACTCTTTTTCGTTTTATAAAATTGAAGTGGTGGATTTCAAAAACTGCTCCATTCAGCTCCGCGGTGGTTGGGTTCTACCACCTGCGCACACACGTGTTTCAACAATAAAGCTATTAACAACTTTGAATTTTTACTGACACTAAACTGATCATATTATTGCACGATGTGTTTCAGTATGTCTTTATTTACGCGTAGTATTGGTCGCGTAGTGACGGTTCTCTCTGTAAAAGTAGCTTTAGATTGATTGTTACGTACATAGTGACGATTTTTTATTTGTATGTGTGGAATTCTCTATAATAAAAATCACCGATAAGCTGTCGTTAGTCTGTTTGATGACTGTGTTTCCCAAACTTGCGGTCTCGTCTTCAAATCTTTCGTCGTCTAGCAGTAAAAAGGTAATGCTATCATAGATTATACTTGTAAGTGAAGAAACTATATTAAAATTAATATTATTCGTTTTTTTTATATACTTAAATATTATCATTTATTACATATTTATTATATCAGTAACGTCGCGCGTTGTATCTCTACATATGCGGCGTTCTGTCAAACTTCGCATATTGTCTGTCATATTACAATATTTCGGTTGAGTTGATAAGATTAGTTATTATAATACCTATTTAATATAATATAACATATGATTTAATTTGTATACTGTATTACGTATGGATTTTGTTATTTTATATTTAAATTATACAAATCTGTTTTTGAATAGTTTCATTTGTAAAGTATTTAGGAGGCGCGGGTTCGAGTCCCGCTACATTCAAAAATTTTATACGTTTTCTAAATAAGTATTTTTCTTTCCTAAGTGTGGAATAACACTTTAAAAAAGTTTAAAAATATATTTTACTAATTAGACTAATAACTCACCCACTCGTAATATTTAATATTTTCATTTCTTTGCTCTGGTAGCGAAGAAAACCGCGGCGTTGAGTTCCAAAATTCGGGGTAAAGTGGGAAACCGGAACGTGTCTAAGCACTAGATATTCAGGTTCCCTCTGCCTACTTTGCTACGTACGGGATACACAACACGGTGCGATTTCTCCATCGAGTCTCTTTAGGTAAACAAAATTGAAATATGGCTTACTATATGTTTACTATATATTCACCTGTTTCAACGTAGGTATATAAATATAAATGAATGAAGTTATCGCAATAAACACATATAAATTAAAATATCTTTGCATTTGTATACATTGTGTCAATTTTTATTAGTCACCAGTCGTGCCTTTTACATAGTAAATATTGAACGCTCCAAATCAATGGCTGTGGTAGAAGTCACGATGTATTAATTTAAAGTTATATAAAAATTGTTATTACGGATGTATTCGTTATTTTTTACAATTTTTTATCTTAAATTCAATTCTGAGTTAGAGACAGTGTCCCTTCTGTGATTAAATTGTTTTATTTTATTCTAATAACTAATTTATTATTTACGGAAATACACATACAGGGCGGGGCTCATTTACGTCGGTGTTATCGGTATGGAAGGTTAACTTAAAGTTAAATGTAAAGTTTGTACCAAAAACTAATAACGTTCTAGAATATATTACAGGCAGAGTAGGGTAGGCAGGGGGAGACCAGTGCTCAGACACACCGCTCCTCACTTTCTACCTAATTCTGGAGTGCGCGTTGAGTGGCGATTTTCAATACTGTGATTTTCCTCGACACCAGAGCGAAGAAAAGAAAATATTAAATATTTAATTTACTTGAGTGGGAATCAAATCCACAACCTGTCACGTTTACAGTCTCACGCTTGTGTCCCTGCGCCACGACTGGCCTCTCTATTTCTTATAAATAAAAATGTTAAATGTAAGCTAGGAAGTAGGAAATGAAGAGTTTATCTACCGATATGACGATTACATTTGTAGTATATTGTTTGTATAGAAATGGAAAGTTTTTAAGGATTACTATCACTGCTTGATCTTCCGAATGATAAAAATTCATACTTAAGTAATGTACAGGCGATAATACTGGAAATGAACCGTTTTTGTTTTAAAGTGAATCGAACCCACAACCATCGCTTTTACATTTAGAAACTGCTTTGCTGCGCCACGATGGCCACGAAATGAACGAAAACAAAAAGAAACAAATTGTACTCGAGAAAATATATAAAAAAAAACAGAGCATTTCCTTTCTTAAATTTTAATAAAGGAATATGAGCATACTTAAGGTACATAAATAAATCAGGAATTGTATAGAATATAACCCATTCAAATACGAGTCGGAGTTTTGAGGTACGGAACCCTAATAATTATATGAATAATTTATAAACTAGTAAATATATATAAGAATTTGTAATACAGATCGGTACCTATATAAGTATACTTTATTTAAAATATTATAACATTTTTAAGTTCGGTACTTGTTTATTTATCATAATATTATCTTTTAAAATGGTGGAAGTGACAATCACACGCCAACAATTATTTTTAGATACAATAATTTTAATACTAAAATGGACTTTGTTAGCCATATTAAACAATAACATAATGAATTTATTCTTATATTTAATTCCACTATTTTCATGTCAAGTATATTGTATAAATTTAATCAATTTTAATCAATATTGCGATTCAATAAATGTATTTACTGGCCACTTACTTTTTTAATATTCCAAAATTATACTATTTTATTATTTTACATATAACAATTCTCTATTTCTCAAAGCGGCGGGCGGCTCTACAAATACATAATACCTAATAATTCTTGTACTAGAAACTATATTCTGGTGAAAGTTTACAACTTGAGCTATATTTCAACGTAGAGCGTTATTTTTCTAAAAAATATTTCTGTTATAAACTTTGTATGAAGAACTGATGAAGGCTTTATTCTACCTACCTTTATAAGTACAGTATCATATCGATGTTAAATTTAACTTGTCCTTTCCGCGTGTACAAGTAAAGTAATGTTGCTTATTGAAAAACACAAACTTTTAAGTTACATTCAAGAATAATAATATAATGCTTAGCAGTATACTCTTTAGAAAACGTATAAAAAATTTAAAGCAGCGTTATTTGAACCCGCGCCTCTTGGAAATCGTCCAAACGCTCGGACCGCTAAGCCATACGTTCTCATAGAGCTACGTCGAAATCTGCTCAGCAGTTTTTGCGTGGCTTTGGGATATAGCATTTCAAGGGTAAGGACCTTATCTAATTACGTACTTTTATAACACCATTCGTAATATTAAATTGGAACGAATGAAGAAAATGAATAAACGGCTGTACCGTAAAAATATATAAATATTTAAAACTCAAATGGAAAGTGTAGAAACATGATGGTCTTTAAATTTTAGACGTACGAAAATATGTGTGAAGAAAATAAAGTCCCTATGTTATTCTATCCTTTTATAATTATATTGATGTCTACTGTTTATCATAGGATTTTTTTGATTCAGTTAATGATTGTCATCGAAAGAGGGGCGTGTGATTCATATCTTATTTAGCTCACTTTATTTACAAAAAAATTGTAAACAATATCTTAGTTGAGTTAAAAATACTATTTTGATTTCTAACTAACCTTAATATCTTCTATTTAGGTTTTTTTTTATTTTTAGGGTAAAAAAGGTTACCAACAAAGATATAGGTATGTACACTACATTGACACGCTTGATTTAATTATTCACACTGAAAACTATTAATATTCATTTTCACTAACAATAGATAATAGTTTATTAAAATTAGCCATATCGAATTTATGTTTCGTTTTCATTGTTATCTAACACCATATTCTTTAACAAAACGTAGTATTATGTGTGGTCATATAGCATATGACGAGCCTAGTTGGGGTTTGATCCCTATTTTATTATATTGATAATATTGGCACAATCCTGAACGTTACAATACATTCTATTACATTGTACATTCTATAAGACGATAGCCGTGAGTGAGTTATGTTGAAGCACTTAGTACAAACACTTAGTACGTATATAATCTAGATACCGACGATCCCTAGGTAAAGTATCAAAAGTTTTCGGTTATATACACGTTTTAAAAACGCAAAAATATATATTTTTTTGAAATTTTGCAAAGAAGTCATTAAAACTACGCCTCTTACTAGTTCAAAGGAGCTATAAAAATATTTACGATTTTTCACTGTCGATACTTTACCTACGTATATTCGTATACGTGCGAATGTTCAAATCGTAATTCAATCAATTTCTGTACCTAGAGACTCGCCTGGCAGTTTTAGAGAATCACATGCTTACGTTGTTCTTGTCCCATCTTTGCTCTCCCGTCGTGTCGAGTTTTCTTTTATTAGATTATCGGAGTAAGAGAGAGAGAGAGAGAGAGAGAGAGAGAGAGAGAGAGAGAGAGAGAGAGAGAGAGTGAGCACACCTGTCTTGGTGCACTATAACGTCTTCATAGCTAAACCTAGATTGAACAACAGTAGCGGTTATATTTTAAGGAAATATTATATAAATTGTTATGAAATAAAATGTTTATTTTACATGACAAGTTAACACCGTTAAAGTGTTTTGATAAGGTTGGTTATAAAAATTTCGGTAACAAAGCCCTCACGTTATTAGAGAGTTTTCTCACATAATTATAAACAAAAAAAAATCAGCTTAACGCTGTGTCCCAGACACTGTAGGGTTGGCACATAGTGTTAAGACATTCCGTTCTTCACTTTCCGCTGAATCTGGAAGCATTGCGTATTGAGAGCCGGAACTCAACGCCACTTAACACGCGATGCCTCCAGAAAGTGGGGAACGGAGTGTCTTAACACTACGTTCTCTCTGCCTACCCTGCTGTGTGCGGGATACAGCGATCCGCTGCGACTTCACCCGCTTTAACTACACGATTAATTATTTATTTCAATATTATTATAATTTATTTTTGAAAAGGATATATTCTTTAGTACATATAATAATTTGAATTATTAAAGCAATTTACAATTGCATAAATGGATTAAATGATTAAATAACTGGATTATATCGTTTTTTGTTTTATTTAACTATAGGCTGAATCCCTTATATATTAGGGTAGGTAGAGGGAGTTTAGGAACCTAGTGTTGAGATACTTTCGCTATTTATTATATATTTTTTTATATATTTTATTCGACGGTAAGTGGGGAACAGAGTGTCTTAACACTAAGTTCCCTCTCCCTACCCTGCTGCGGGATACGGTGTGAAGTTGATTGTTTTTTAATTTTAACATTTATACTAACCAAGATTGTGGGTACAAAATTTATTCATTTCAAATATAATCGTGATTTGCACATTCGATAGAGAAAAAAAAATTAAATACAATTTACTGCTGCTCTCTCACTAAACCGTTACGGTAAACGTTCTACGACACCAGAGCCTGACCGGACTCTGACAGGTAAAACAATTCTACTAATGGTTAGATGACTATCTTATGAACAGTTTTTACTATATACCTTCGAGATATTATATTTATATTTATTTATTTTTGAAACTGAGTCTAGAAAGCCGTCGAGGCACAGCGGCATAATAGCGTCTGATTATAAACGCGACGATTGCGGGTTTGATTCCCACTCGGAGGACTGAATTACTATCATTTTCTTGTTCTGATATTAGTAAAATAATATTGGTGATATAAGTACAGTTGTGGCATAGTATAGGTATTTATAGGGTGTTATATATTATCTGTATTTTCACTTATTGATAATTTGTATTATCAAAAGTGTTATTTAAAGATAACATCAAGATTTTATTAAGTACTTTTAAAATTGTACTCAAAGGAATTCTAGAAATCAAATCTGCTAAACATTTTTCTTGAGTTTGAGTTTAAATTTTTATGAAGGCATGATTGAAAAGACTAGGTTAATCTGTAATCTAATTTAATATTTTGTAAAGGAAAACGGAGTGATGTTTGTTGTATATTTAATATTGTTGTGTATATATATATATACATACAACAGAAAACGAAACTTGAAAGTCGTCGTATGGCGGTGGGACAGCGTTTACTGTCAACACGATAGTTGTGGATTCGAATCCAACTAAAGAATATATATACATCAATTATTTTTATCACCGCTTAACTTCATGCCTTACAATAAATACACATCGTTTTAAATCCGACCGAAAGGCGGAGAACTGACGGTTTTGCCAGCAGGTTTCCGGTGCCCATGGGCACGGGAATGTGAGGCTAGATGGACCGTGCCCACTCCATAATTTGAAAAAAATACCTTAAAATTAGAAAAAAAAATCAATTCAAAACACAAAACACAAAAAAACCAACACAAACTCTTAGTGAAGTCCTGCCTGGAAAATATCTTTAGACACGCCCATACCAGTGCCTATTGAAACATACTTATTTTTCATAAAAAAAATGTTTACTTTATGTAATAGTGGCATCGCCTAATATTAAGTACTTTATATTGTTTTAGTGAAAAAAGATATATCTAAATTCCAAAGATAAATAAAAATAATCCGTGTAGTAGTATTATCTTTACATATCGGTACTTCCAAACGTAACTCACATGTTTACACATTTTACATACCTACTAATACGTAATATAAAGTTGTTTTAAGGAAAATCCTAAAATCAAATGTTTTGTTTTTAAATTCATTTGGAACTTTTTTATTTATTTAGTCGTTTAGATAGGCAGGACTGCAGCAGTTGTGTTAATCATGTTGTTGTTGTATATTTGTTATTAAATAATAATTTTTTATTTGTTTATTTATGCTATTATTATGATTGCGTTTGTATATTTAAATATATTTTTAACATCGTGGATTGAATTAGTATCTAGAAGTCGGTTCGGGGTGTAATAGAAACGTTATAGCACAAATGTCGACTTTTATTTCTTTACAATTAAATGTGTTTTCAAGAGTAATAAAGTACTTATTGCTCATGAAAACACTGCTTTTATTTTTAAAAAACCTTGTTTCATGTTAATCAGAATATCTAGTGATAATTGAATCTGTGACATCGTAAATTGTTTTTTCATTCATCCATCGCCATATGCCACACGCCACATGAAACAAAAATTATGGATTCCTTCTTACGAAAATTGCCGGACGGAGGACTATGAAGATTGGCAAAATTATAGTTTATATGTAGGAGAAATGTAGAACGCTGATATTCTATAATAAAGCGGAAGAGTTTGTTTTGTTTTTTTTATTTGTTTAAACGCTAAGATCTCTGGAATTACCGGTCGGATTTACTTTTTGTTTGTTTTGTATGAATGCTACATTTAAATAAGAATAATTAGAAACGCTATCGTATTACTTTAGCCGCGTGCGCTGCAGAAATAGTTAAATATACGTAAGTACATTGTATTACAAAAACATCCGATTTGATTAGTTGTAAAATAAAATCCGCACCAGCCTATATATTTATTTGTCATAAATACGTCACAAAAAGACATTTTGTGACAAAGAATAGTTGAAAATTACAAGGTGATATTTCAATGTTTTTTATTTGATAAAGATATTGAAACTTACGAGCAAAAAATATTCCATCATCAAGAAAATTTTACGAAGATAAGCATTCGCTTTTATAGCATATAATTTGAACGTATACTTTTCGTGAAAATGTAAAATTAAAATAATCTAACGGTCTGTATATCCGCAAGCATACGCTCGAGTCTCGCGGGTGGCGCCTTTGCCACCGATTTCATCTTCGCAAGCAGCCACGTTTTGCTCTTCTTCTTCCTTCTTCTTCTCTTTCTTCTCAAAATTATAAAAAATTATGCATAAATTATATAACCAGTCTCTTATGCAGCATAATAAAATAATTAATACACACACTATCATGCATTTGACAATATGTACAACACTTTTGTATTTATAAATTCACGTACACGTTGCTATGGCAACGCGTATTATTAATACGCGACAACGGGTCTTCTAGTGTTTATTAAAGCATCCCGTACAAAAAAGTTATATACAATAGTATGAAAACATGCAGAATGCAAACGCAAATGAATTAAGAATTTCAATTTAAGTGTTACTGTATGTGGATCATATTCTCAAAACACCATTTACTTCAATTAAAATTCGACATTTTATTCGGTCGTAATTAAAGGAAGTCGCAAATGTCGTTTAATATCTATATAAATATCTTTTTACAGTAACAAATAAGCATTATGATATATGTAGGTAATAGCAGGGTAGGCTGGGGAACCTAGAAACCTAGTGTTAATGTGTTGCCTAATTTCCTGTGAATTCTTGTTACATTCTCTCGAAACATGTGCGTCTACTTTATTACATTTACAATTAATAAATATTTACAAAAATAAACAGGAGTAGGGTACAATGTAACTGGAAAAAAAACGCAATGGAGGTCCGATGGCAGGCATTACTATAGTTATACTTCATGATTGACGCCAATAAACTATGAAAGATTAACGGGGCCTCATCATGTCTGTCTCTGTCATTCTAACCTAATAACCATTTACATTATATGTGATATTATACTACTAATAGATTTTTTTACTTTAAAGTATTCAAATATATTATCTTTAAAGTTATCTCAGAAAAAAAATCATTTACTTACTTTGAATTATTAAAATGTGTCCGAAACAAAATAAGGCGGCCTTGGTCTTCGTCGCGTAACTATTAGAGCTACGCGAAACAAAGTACTACCTACCTGTGGTGGAATCTAAATCTATATGTACCTATTTATCTTGCGGTAAAGAATATGAAAATAGCGCAATCGCTTAGATTTCAATGTGAATTATTGGCCGTGTTGAGTCGTTTTTTTTAGTTTCACGCTGTATCCCGATTTACGGGAAATCGTATCAAAAATCAGGGGAGATTTTTTTTTTACACCTGCCGAGTAGTAGTTTCGTCAGCGTGTTGTCAGTGTGGTCTCAGTAATGAAACTATTTTAAATATTTAAAATAAATAAATCTGCTTCACGCTGTATACCGCACACAGGAGGGTAGGCAAAGGGAACCTAGTGTTAAGACAATCCGTTCCCCACTTTCCGCCGAGTTCTAGAGGCATTCCGTGTTGCGGAACTCAACGCCGCGCTTTGCCTCGACACCAGAGCCAAGAAATGAAAATATAAATGTAAATAAATATTTCATTTTCTTGCGTGGAGATCGAACCCACAACCAGTCGATTTTAAAGTCACACTTTGTGGCGCTGCACCACGACTGGCCTCAATTTTAAATATTTAGAATAATAATATTGATAACTTGTTAATAAATTTGTGTGTGAACTGTAAAATTGTATTAATAAAAAACTATAGATTAAAAGTGACGAACCAATTTTAATCCGTGCTAGTTTAAAAAAAGGCGGTCATGCGCATATTGCTAGGGTTCCGTACAAAAATTGGAGAGCTCGAGCTTTTTCTGTAATTCAGGCTTAGCTTAGCTGGAAACCTTTCATCTGACCTGTTCTTCTTTTTTAGGATTTGACCACAAATATAAATTTTGTAGATTTTCGCTGAACAACTACCTGTAGATATATATCAGCTGCCAAATTTCATAATTTCATGTTAACCGAAAGAACTATTAATTTTGATTTCCTTTATAGTATCGAAATACACGTTTTTTGCTATATAGCAAAAAACTTTTTATATAAACGGTATTATTTTTTCATAAATAAATGAAGAAATACATTTTTTTTTTCAGGAAATCTTGGGGCGCAGGACGTTCCTGATCAGGGCGTTCCTGAGATAAAAGCTCTTGACCGACAGATAGACATACATACGGACAACAGTGCACAAAGTATAAGGGTTCCTTTTTTGTTTAAAAGTTACGGAACCCTAAAAATAAAAACAGGTTATTATCTATCGATGTGCAAAATTTATTTAAATACCTGTCTACATTTCTAAGCTCTACTTTCAATTTAATTGTAATATTTAGCAATTTCTGATGTTTCAAAACTACATGTTTGCAATTGGTAAATCTTAATAATGTTTTTGATGAATAGAGACATAAATGTCTATATTTTTATTTGTATATAATAAAGCAGAATTCTTTGATTATTTTTAGATACATTTACTGGTTTAGTTAACCTACTCTTGGTTTGGAGTTGGAGTATACCATATACTGGATGCGTTAGTAATCCTGTCCATATTTTCGAGATTTTATACGCATTAGAATGAACCTTAATAAAGTTAACACTTTATTAAGGCTGAAAATGTTTTTAATGTTGCCTAATTAAATACATATGTATACATTTGTGTGTAAATTGGCAAATTTGCATCTTAAGCTGTTGTTATCTTTAAAAAGGCCACCGACGTATCGTATTATACTATACTAAACCTAGCTACAATTAATAAATTTAAAAATAAAAATATTACTTTTTATTGTTAAAATGGATTTGTATTAGAATTCAACGGATACACAATACAATAATACCAAATCGTGTACAATGTATCCGTTCATTAAAATATTATATAAAACAATATAGTCCGAGAGGCGGCATATGTAATCTGTTGTATTACAACCGCCGGCCAACAAGAGTATATTAAACTGTGTTTATATTCTGTGTGCAGGTGAGTGCGGTGTTCGGTGGCCTGTGGGCTGTGGCTTGTGGAGACTTCACGCTTATTGTGTAGGCGCCGGTGGATCTGCGCTGACGCCTCGTCGCCCGCGGACCATCAGTCGGCTCGTTGCCGGCACGATACTTACACGTGCATGCCTCCCGTCTAGTGCCAATCACTTATAGTGTTCTCACTCTCCACTCTACGCCGACATGAGCGCCGGTAAGAGGAAGCTCTCGTTCCTTGGCTTTTCCCCACAAGTAAGTCGTTTTAATTTTGTTCGTTTCGATTCATGTATTTGTATTAGTTTTTTGTGTAGGTTTTATTAATAATTTTATTATGGTTTCGTTTTTTTATAAGTTGCTAGTTTTTAATCTGAACCAAAGTTTCTGCATCAGTGATAATTCGATATGCGTAAAGCATGGACGTGCTATTATTGTGAGATTTAAATTTATTTTATCGGCATTTATTTCTTTTTATTATTTAGTTAATTGAATAAATATATTTTTCAAAGTCGATTTTTTTTACATATTACCTAATAATTTAATTTCTTATCCTGTAGTGTATGTCGTAAAGAAATAAGTCAAGGTGTTTCTGATGTTACTTGAAGAATTTTAACTTTTATCCTTAACGCACTCGCAGTGGCAATTAAGAGAGATGCCCATAGGCGTTTAGAGGCCTTCACAAGAGAGATGCTCGTTATCCTTGTTCATAATTCACGGAGTTTTATAATTATCTAGTATCAAGAAATGTAACATGCTGCATTTATTTACATAATCAATTCAATTCATATCTCATGAAAAATTAAAAAAATTAAATCAGCTTCAGGCTGTATCCACTCAGCAGAGTAGGCAGAGGGAACATGTGTTAAGACATTCCGTTTCTCAATTTCCGCCGATTTCTAAAGGCACTGCGTGTTGAGTGGCGTAACTCAAACCGCATTTTGCCCCTACACCAGAGCGAGAAAATGAAACTCTAAATTTAAATATTGACATCCTCGAGCAGAGATCGAACCCACGACTAGTCGCGTTTACAGTCACACTTTGCGCCCCAGAGCCACGACAGGCCTCATGATATTTTCTTTTAAAGTATTCCACTCACTTGCACCAAGTCAAAGTAAAATGTAATAAATGAACAGACGAGGATGCTGGTTGAAAACATGGGAAATAGGAGAGGGATGTGAGCTAACTAAATAAACATTTACTTGTGAACTTAAGTTCAAAACTTTATAGTAGCAGATTTAGTCTGTAATATTAATTTCTGTTTAGTCTATATATATATATATATGTATATATA
>DWAO01000830.1:0-22148 GCA_018230605.1 Heliconius congener | reverse complement strand
GTGGGGATCGAACCCACAACCAGTCGGTTTTACAGTCACACTTTGTGCCACTGCGTAGTTACAGTCATAGTAGTGACCAGTAAGTAGGTGGTGGTTATAAATTTTTATATGACTTGAAATTTTAATATAAAAATACCTCAATAGATTTTAAATTAATACTGCATCAATCACTAGAGAGCATCGAACGAGGTCGGACAATCATATGATGCTTGATCAAGCCTCGTCTTTAGTTGCGCAACTATGTATTTAATATAATACTAGCGACCTAATCGAGGCCTTGCCCACTTAAAGTAATTATTATAATATATCCAAATTATTGTGAATATATGTTATTCTGATATAAGGTGATGGTATATTAGTGTATAGTGTTATCTAAATCCGTTCAGTAGTTTTTGTGTGAAAGTGTAACATACATCCATCCTCACAAATATTTGGTTAGTCAAAACGCACCCTGTCCCTCGTGCTTGCAAAGGCGGTAGGTGGTGGGCGTGGGCGGGCGTGGCCGCGCTGCGCCGCCGCACGCGCCTCCTCCGCCGAGTAGCCCTCCATCATCAGAGAGGCCTCCAGGTAGTGAGGTTGCTTGTCCCACTCCAGGGAAATCGCTATAAACACACACAGAATGTTCTCATCTTTATATTATATAAAACATATTTATTTTTTACCAAGTTATATTGGGAGTGAAAGTGATTTTAAAAAGGTGAAATCACTATACGAGTATAAGCGTAAAAAAGTGAAACCCTTAGCAGAAAACTTCCAAAAATTAACAACTTATTTTTACCAATTATTACCTATTTTAATAGTTATACGTAATTTTTTTGTACACTTTATTAAATATTTGAACATAAATTTCCAAATTTTTGACGTATACTAATACAAAAATTTACTGTAAAAATGGAATATTAAAAATTCTTGTCCTCTGGTGAGCATCGAACCCACAACCATCGCGTTTGCGGTTACATGCTCCTGCCAGCTGCAGCTACTCGGCACTCACCGTCGGAGCCGGGCGGCAGCGGCAGCAGCGGGTGCGCGGACACGCTGGCGTGCAGCGCGGGCGCGGGCGCGGGCGGGCCGGCGCGCGCGCGGAACGACCCCGACCTGCGACATCGGACAGAGGATGGTATGCCCCTAGGTATATATCATATACCTAATGTGTATAATACATCAATTATACTATATATAATTTAATAATCGAATCTGAAGTATTGACTTTTGTCAAAATACAATAATCTTAATCTACCTATCGATCAATCAATTTAAAATATCACATCCAAAGTAAGTTTTAACTTTGATAACTCGCACATTTTTTTCTATAACCATAAACACAATGATTGTTCTAAACATAATAAACGTCTTATTTATGGAACTAATATATTAAAACATAATTTTAATCACAATAAGAATTTAAATATTTATTTACAAAACTTAAATCTACATCAAGTCGTATACCAGCAACAGATCGAAAAGTGCAAATATTCACGTGGTATAATTAATTAAATAAAATCTAATATAAAAAAAAGAAACATCGATGATCTCTACTGAACTGGTCGAAACGTAAAGAAAACGGGAACGGGGGGAGATATGACAAAAATGTGCACAGTGGTAGTAATAATTATTAAAAAAAAAATACATATATTTTCTATTGTAATATGAAAAAAATAAACGGAAGCGTCACGATAACGATTAACACGAGCGTGGCGCTGTATGGGAGACGATACAAAACGACCGGTTTACCGTATTTGAACACAATTTTGACCGTATCTCAATGCTTATACTCATAAAATGTACCATCCTCCGACCGATAGTCAGTCATTGTCGTAGATTTGTAGAACTTTTTGGAAGAAGCGAAAGTCTCAACGTACAGCGCATGCTCGAGAATGCTAATCACCATTTAGTACATGACGGGAAGTCGTCGACTGCCCGATACGGTACTGTGGCTGTCAAGTATTACGTAACTCAATTTTTGAAGACTCTCCCTCTCCCTACTTTCATATACCCAAATGATCACTTTATATCCCCTATTTTTTTTGGTTTTAAAAAATATACTACGTACAATACATTAGACGGATTCCTCTTAAAACACAAACAAAGCGGTTTAGAACTTTGGTGTGGAAATTTTTATGTAAAATGAAGAAAAAAAATGAACCTCCCCCTGTAACGCATTGTAACGTTTTGTCCTCCCTCCCTCCCCCAAACTGCGTTACATAATACTTGATCACCCGCATGCAAGTTCCGTCGCGACGCCGGCCAAAGCTACTGGACAATAGTCCCCTATTTACTCTATTACTACGTTACCTTACTAAATTTATTTATATATTATATACATAATACTATTTGGTTTTAACGTATATTCAAATAAATATTATTTTGTTATACATATATTATTAATAAATTGACATTTCCTACAAACTATATTAAAATTCATATTAATTTATTATATATTTTAGAACATATTTATATATTAAAAATAAACTATAAGACATATCATTTAAAATAATAGTACTAAATGACCACCTTCTATGCTTTATTTTTTTTTATATAATGCCTAGCCAATTTAACCCTTATGTAATAAGATATAAAATACATAAAAACATACATATCTATATGCGAGCTATCAAACTACACATACAAAAGGCTATAATCATATAATCTACATTTTTCAAGCATTTATAGTTTGGCTAAAGCCTATTTTGAATCATGCAATCACATCAACCCATACTTTACCAAAGTGTTCATAAGAACTGTTACAGGACCATAGGTATATATTATATGAAAATATTTATATATAAGAACATACCTTTGGAATGTTTGTCGTTTAACGTAATTGTCCCTCACGAATTCGACGATTTGTTTCTGTGTTTTACCGCTATACCTATAGAATAATAAAATATAAAGCTATACAAGAAAAGAGTGATGAGAGCATCTACCCTCCATTTTCTTTTCTAATAATTAATTAATTAATTTTAACATTCAACCAATATTTTCAACATAGAAAACATTGTTTCTATATACATATACATATATTGAATTTCACCACCATGAATCCTTATAAAGCTGAAAAGATTGTCTGACTGAACGCCGGCCGCCGCCGAGGACGTACTGCTCCGAATCGAAATATATTTTTTGTATTGCATAGTTCACACATCACACATAGTAGTGGACATTAAAGTTAGTATTGTATATACCTAAATGAAGATCCTCTCGACATAACACGTGTTTTGTGTCTGGGAATTCGAGGCACACTGGAACATCTGAAGAAGCCGTGATTCTCCACGCATTTCTTCCAGAAGTTTTTGCACTCATTGCGACCTTCTAAGAAGAATTCTACCACGTCTCGATGATAGCCCTGTAACAACAAAACATTTATATTTTTTTATGCTGTAAAGTCCCACGAGATATGCAGAGGGGAATTGGGGTAAAAATATTCTGTCCATTGCGTGTTGTCTGTTACCAGAGCAAGGAAATAATTCATTTCCCAGAGTGGGAATCGAACCAACGACCATCGCGCTTATAGTAAGACATTGACACCCACAAAACAATTTAAAATTAAAATAGAGAAATATATTATTATGGTTATTTCGACACTTGAAAAATGTTTCATTTATCTTTCAACTAACGGCCATTATACAGCTATAATGGCCGTTAGTTGAAACATGGCACAATAATATAATTTAAGAGGCAGACTTGTCACAGTGACCCCTTTCGAGACAATGATGATATTTTAATTATTTACATTTATTCGTTATTGTAGACAAATTGTTGGGTTCACACCAACCACCACTTAACACGCTGTGTCTCAAAAAATAGGCGGAAAGTAAGAAACAGTGTCAAGACACTATTTTTCTCTATCTACCCTATTTAGTTGGAAAAAGATGAAGCTACCAGTATAAACTTAAGAAGACCTCGTATCTCAGTTTCCTGATACAAAATATAATAAAAAAAAAGCACGAAACACTCACATATCCCTCAGGATGTAGTTTAATCAGAAACTTTTTCCTCTTAAACGATATCTTCCTAATCTTCGCCCAGCTGAACGTGTTTATCTTGGTGAAGTGCTGGAACACGGCGATGCCCATGTGCGCCACTGCCAAGTTCAACGGCACCCCCTCGTGGTCTTTCGCCGCGTGCATTTTTATACCTGAAATACGTTGGTATGTATGTTTATAAAAATCTCAAATACGATATATTAAAAAAAATAATAGGATTTTTTTTAGAAAATCTGGCTTCAAATCCCGCTACATTAAAAATTTTATACATTTTCTGAAAAATATTTTTCTTCACCAAGTGTGGAATAATACTAGAAAATATAAAAAAAGCGTTGAATATGTTTATTGGGATGTGCAGCATATATTTATTTTTAGATAAGCAGCACTCTAATATCGCATTTTTCCATGAGAATTTATATTAGCCATTTAAAAAAATATATATTATCTCTATAGTAAGTAAAATGATTAAGTAATTAAAGATTTATTAATACGCTTTAGTCCAATTGATATGAAGTCTTTAATTGCTTATTTATTATGCTACTCATATAAGATAAGATATTCGAAGTTTAATAATAATACAATTAAATCTACGATCTTATTGTTTAATTATTATTAATTCCCTATTGGGGATCGTGATTGCTATAAGCCAAAAATAAAATTAAATTGTCCTTCTTTATGATAAATTAATATCTCAGACATTTAACAAAAACTACCATATAGAATTAACTACAACTTAAATGAATTTTATGTTATAACCAGTTAGTATATACATAAAACTTCGAGTATTACAGACAACTAGTTACATACATATATGTATAATATAATGGCAACATTACCATATAGCTCGCATCTCCGCGCCGTCTCTAACAAATTGAGATCAGCCTCCGCCGGGCTCTGGCCGCTGCGAACAGATTTACATTAAATTATCATATTGTAAAATTCATAATTCCACGTTCACCCCTTGTAAGCCTCGTGGGTGTTGTAGTTTACAAGGATTGTTTTTTACATTATCCACACACGTTGGCTACTATCTATCTATCATCAAATTTTAAATCTTATTTATATTCGAATATAATAATGGGAAGATATAAGAAATAATGCAAAGATTTATACAATTTACATATTTTCTCATCATTAAAAAGTGTAAATATCATATAAAAATATTAAACATACATGTGTTTTTTATGGTTTTCCATGATCCGCCGCTCTGACTCGTAATCTTGACCGGGGAAGAACTTGTACCCGCTGAGGTAGCTGTGGTCGGGGTAGTCTTCCGGTACAAAATCTCCACATTCCGCTAGTAAAAGAAAAATACAATGATGAAGTCGATAAGTTAAAGCCGCCGTGACGCAGCGGCACAGCGTCTGAGCGTAAATACGACGGTTGTGTGTTCGATCCACTCAGGGGACTGAATTATTTAACTTTTTATTTTCTCGCTATGATAACAAAACAAAAGGCAACGTTTAGTTTTACGACTCAACACGCAATGTCCAGGACATTAGGCGGCATGTGAGGAACGGAGTGTCTTAACACTAGATACATAATGAAACTAAAAAAATGATAATGGCATATTGCCATACATTATACAAATATAAGTAAAGGAAACAAGGAAAAACGGAAAACTATCCATTTTTCATAATTCACGTTCGGCAAGACACCGCTTGCTATCAAATCTAAGTGCTCTTGGCCAAGCTGTTGTCTTGTCAAGAGCTGAACAATATTTCTCATACACAAACAAGCATTATGTAACTGTTACAGAGAATTCAATCATGGAAATACTTATGATAATTTCGAAAACGAATATCTTTTTTTTTGATAATATACATATATTTTATATGATATAAGGAGAGTAGAGGGAATTTAGTAAGAAATACAATAAATATAGAAAACTAAAGAATAAGATAAGAATAAATATCAGGCCAGGATTATCAAAATATATTAAACATTATACCACGCTGGAACCGACCTCATATAATTGCAAGGTAACAGATATGATAAGACGCGCACACAGTCACACACCCGTCACAGATACAAATAGAAATTTCTATATGAAATATTTTATATCTATATCCATATTAATCTATTCACATGGAAAATCTACTTATATTTTAATAAGCGATACATAAAATGTTATGCCATCATAACCAGTTTGTTGTAATTAATGATATTACATTGAATTGGAACGTGAAAAGCCAACATTTTTCCCGTTGAAAAGCATTTCCCTTAAATAGATCTAATGGAGCATTGTCGCAGGAACGGAGAGCGATCGCAATCTGCATAATTGATGACCACCGCTAAAGGTCGGTTGAATGCGATTTTATTTATTTATTTTCACGCCGTATCCCGCACATAATGTAGGCAGAGGAAAACGGAGGAACCTAATGTTAAGTCACTTCGTTCCATCCAATCTTTCTTCGAATTATTGGGGGCTTGTGTGTTGAGTGGTGAACAAAACACACAATACAAAGTGTGACTGTAAAACCGACTGGTGGTGGGTTCGATCCCCACTCGCAGTGATGAAATATTTACTTAAATTTATATTTCCATTTCTTCGTTCTGGTGTCGAAGCAAAAAGCGGCGTTGAGTTCTGTCACTCAACACGCGATGCCCCCAGAATTCGGCAGAAATTGGGGAATGGAGTATCTTACCACTCTCTGCCTACCCTGCTGGGTGCGGGATATAGCGTTAAGCTGATTTTTTTTACCTGAATGTGAAAATAGAACACACAACTATCGCGTTTACAATCACACCCTTGTAAATCATATCCCAAGTCGCGCTTTGTCATGTTACCAGAACGATGTTAAAATTTTTTAAATATTTTAATCACCCGAATGAGAATCGAACCCAACAACTATCGCGTTTACAATCACATCCTTGTAAAGCATATGTTGTCATCCTGTATTATACGATTTTACCGAACATCAGCCTAAGCTACACTGAACATCATATATATTATTATTTTGAACATTTCGTGAATATATTTTCCCGTTTCTCTTGTTATTTTCAGTAAAAAAAACCATGACGCATTGTTGTTATGCTTATTTGGAATTACACGAGAATTGATAGGTTTAAATTGAATTTAAACTATATTTGGTAGTTAATATTTGTAGATTTATTTTAACGTTTCCTCTAAAGAACAAAAAACCCGAAAATAGGCATAATTCTAAATTAATAAGTGGTTGTTTGTTTATCGGTTATATTAATTAAAAAATAATTATGCGAAATAAAGCCTAATTTTGTTTCATTGGATTTCATTGGGATCCTGGAACCCAGAGCATTTCTACATTTCCTAGATTAGTTTCATACCAGAATAGTAACAAAAGAACAATAGATAAGAAACGACAAAACAAAACAAGAACGCACTCTCATAACGCAAATTGTCCGCGTCGGCCAATGAGTAGAATCATTACTGACGCGACCTCAAATCCTGGTCGCGATTTACAACTTCCTGACGAGGACGACGGGAGATATTAGAGGATCGTTGTTTTACTTGTGACCTTCTGTGACCTTGTGTCTTACTAAATGTAAAATGTTATTTTTTTTCTTAGCTTTACGTTGTATCCAGAACATAGCAGGATCGGTGAGGGAACCTGGGAACCTAGTGTTAAAACACTCAATTTAGACACTTTGCGCCAAATTCTTTTGTTTTTTTCCCAAATCCATAAAAAATGCATATGGCCCATCAGATTAAAATATATGTTCATAAAATACCTAAAAAGTTTTTCAATCAATCATTTTTTTTAATTAAAATTCTACTAGTCTTATAAAATATAAGATTAGGCCAAAGTTTACAAGCGATTATTTGAATTATTTGATTAAATTTTGACAGGGTCTCCATTTTACGAGCTGTCCTTTTAAATGAAACTCGAACAATTTTACATTGATATTTGGAAGGATTTAAGAAACAAATATACCCTAGGCTTATTATAAATTATGGATTAAATTTTATAAGGAAAAATCGTTTTTGGGTATTATTGGCACAAAAGAAAATAATATTAATGTTATTAATTACACCTCCTGCACACAGCAGGGTAGGCAAAGGGAATAGGTTCCCTTGCACTCCATTCCCCGCTTTCCGCCGAATTCTGGAGGCATTGCGTGTTGAGCGGCAGGAACTCAACATCGCGATTTACCCTGACATATATTATGGTTTTCATTGTTCGTGGCATTTAATTACGAAATAGAAACAAAAGCAAAGATTTTTTTTTTTAATTTTGTATATTTGTCTGTGCGTTTGTTAAGCGAATCACAAAATCGGCTTAACCGATTCAATTGCGGTTTTCAATATTGTATTAAAAATAAAAAAATAATATTAATTTAAATTATATTATTATTAGAAATCGAAAGTAATGTAGATAAGAAATTTAATAATTATGTAGTTCAAGCGGGCGAAGCCGCGAGCGAATCGCTAGCTAGTGCCATAATAAAATTCAAAACGGATTCATCAATCAATACGTAGTGTCGCCTAGTTGGGGGGCCAACACTGTAACGAATCGTGCGTGTATCCCTTCAATTGCGCTATTCGAACCTGTATCTGAACGTGGTCAATTGTATGACATTCAATAATTAGACGATGTTTTACTTTGAAATAAGTTTAATTCCAGCTGCTGTTATTTCTTAATCAATTTTCTTACTATCTATTGTTTCTCTCCATGCAACTTTGAATTATAAGAATATATACAGAAAACTTAATGTATACGTTTTAGGAGGCAGAGTAGGAAGAGGTCTACTTTCCTCCTAATTTGGAGGCATTGCGTGTAGAGTGGCGGAAAATTTAACGCCGCGCTTTGCCTGGATACCAAAGAAAGCGCCGCTCCTTCGCTCAGACCAGCGAGGAAGGAAAAATATAAAATTTTTCATTTCCTCTAGTTGAAATTGAACTCTCAACCGTCGTGTGACTGTAAAAGTCAAACGCTTGTGCGCCTGCGCCACAACTGGCTTAAAAAATATTATGTTTCACTATTAAGGAATATTAGGAATGCAAGTGGCATTACAAACGGATGTCAAAATAAATGAACATCTCCATTCACATTTTCCTTCATTGCGTTACTACGGCGATTTATATACAGACAGACATTATTAATACATATTTTCCCCATAAAATAATAATATTTAAATGTATGTGAAACTTCGGATAATATACAGATAAAAATATACTTAAAAATTTACAGGCCGTCGTAACGCAGGGGCACAACGGTGTGACTGAAACGCGTTTTGTTACGATCGACGTTGTGGGTACGATCCCCACTCGTGAATGAATTATTATTTCTTAATATTTTTATTTCTTCGCTCGGGCACGAAAGTAAAAGAGCGACGTTGAGTTCCGCCACGTAACACGTAATGCCTCGAAAAAAATGGGCGAAAAGTGGGGAACGGAGCGTCTTATCGTTATGTTCCCTCTGCCTACCCTGCTGTGTGCGGGATACAGCGTGAAGCTGATTTATTATTATTTTTTTTAATTTTAACTATTTACTACTATTATACAAGCAATACAATCGTTATGCTAAATCACAAGGACGAAGTTCGGGATAGCGTTTAGAATACAAACAAAAACAACAACTTTAACTATAGCCAAAGGTTGTTTATAAGAAAAGTTCAAGATGGCTTGTTTAAGTTGGCTGGGGGCTGTTCAACTATTGTGGGACAACAAACGACCTCTATTGTACTACACGTATACGTATAAGCACTGAAATAGTGTCTACGCATTCAATTTATCCGCATAATAGCTTACCCTCGGCGAAAATCCCATATGAATACTTTTTGCTTTTATAAACTGTTTCTAGCACAGCCATTCTTAGAATATGGCGAAGTAACAGGTATATATTGTACTTAAGTAAGTGCTGCTTGTGTTTTTTTCTTATCTTTCAAATAATAAACTACATAATAATGGCAAAACATAATGATGTGTTGAATTGTTTTAAATTTTATTAAATATTTTAATTTCCTCGCTCCGGTAAGAAAGCGCGGGGTTCATAATGTCTCGAATATTTGTCGAAACAGAGAAACCGAGTGTCTTAACACTAGGTTTGTTCTGCCCACCCTGCCTTATGCAGTGTACAACGTGAAGCTCAATAAATTTAAAAATCAGTTCAATTTGAGTATCCGTTTTAAAAACTAATAAATAAAACGTTGCACAGCAGAATATTGCACTTCATGTTATGAAACTGAGGAAAATATATTTTATCAATGTATCGATTTCTGTTACCGGGAATCAAACCGACAACCATCACACGTACAATCAGGTTCTAAACAACTTATTACTGGCTTATTTTCTTTTTAATAGGCAAAGTTCGACTACGACGTCTAAACTTGGAACGAAAATGTAATTGGTGTGTACAAACTTCTATTTCGGTGTAGATTTTCTTCGTTTATTTAAAAAGGAAAAAAATCATAAACGTTGGATGAACACTGGATGTGTCCCACATTTTTGGTTGTGTGTAGGTATTTTAAAAATATTGCAGGAACGTAGGGTAAATACTTAAAGATATTAGTCATGATTAAGACTTTTTTTAATTCATGGAACGACTGCCGATGACAAAATTTTTCGCGCATTGAATGTTGTTACACACTCCAATTCTACTATAGATTTTTTTTAAACAAAATTGAAAAAATTCATCATATTTACTTTGTACAACATATGTACTAGATTGTAAGAGCTGGGTCACTTAGATGAACAAATATTCAAATCAAATAAAAAAAAACCACCTCACCTTGCACAATATAACTGGCCATCAAAGCGGCCGTGTTCTCGTTGCACTGTATGCATCCCTGTGCCAGATCCCTCTTCACTTGCAGGCAGAACAAGTACCTGGTGAACTCCTCCTCGAGGCGCGCCGGGTCCGGAGTGTAGAACTTCGCGCAAAACCTCAAGGTAGGCTCCAACATAGACAGCCCGAGTTGCCTGCACATTGGCTTTTCCACGTCTAGCCAATACTATATTGCAAATGGATCATAGTATAATTATAAAGTAATACTAAACAAATATATTTTTAACATTTTTAAAATATTATTCCACACTAAAGACAGAATAACATTATCAGACGTACAATACTTTTATGGCTTGTTACCCTATAGATATACCCAGTACATTCATAATATCTCATATAAAGTATAAAAGCTAAAATATAAATAATAGATTTTTCACATAAATATTTTAACGCAAATTATATATTGTCATTTGTTAACAATTAAATCTATATAATATGAAATAAATAGAAATGAATAGGTGAGACCCGTCGTGCCGCAGAAGCACATTTAAATGTATAGTGCGACAAGTTGTGGGTTCGATTACCTCTCGAGAAAATATTTAATACTTTCATTTTCTTTGCTCAGACATCGAGGCAAAGTCGTAGAGTTCCACCACTTAATACACAATGCCTCCAGACTGCGGCAGAAAATGGGGAAAGGAGTATCTAAACACTAACTTACCCTCTGCATACTCTATCGTGTACGGAATACGGCGAGACGGTAAAAAAATAAACGCATTTACCTTAGTTCCATTAGCATCCTGATATTCAAGTCCGAAGTAGTCCGCTTCTAGAAGATGCAACTGCCTACAGACTTGGTCAAACAGCACACGCCCTAGTGCCTTGGACTGTAACAAAACATAATCTGATCAAGCACTTCGAAAATATTAGTATGGGAAAACACAAACTGCAAACCATCGTTGCTCAGCTAACTTTTAGGGTTCCATATCACAAAAGGTAAAACTTCTTTGCCGGAGCACAGAAAAAAATGAAGCTTCTAAGTTCACGCAATCAAATACTAATACCAATAAAGAAATAAATTCAAAAATTGGAAATGTACACTAATATTATAAACTTATAATAGAACTTGAGGCCAGTCGTGGCGCAGGGGCACAAAGTGTGACTGTAAAATCGACTGGGTAAGTGTTGGAGGAAATGAAATATTTATTTAAGTTTAGATTGTCATTTTTTCGTTCTGGTGTCGAGGCAAAGCGCGGCGTTGAGTTCTGCCGCTTGACACGCAAAGTCCTAGAATTAGGCGGAAAGGGGGGAACGGAGTGTCATAACCATAGGTTCCCTACCCTGCTGTTCGCGAGATACAACGTGAAGCTGATTATATAATAGTACTTAATTTCCTAAAAAATGATTGCGCCCGCAAGCTTTTGTCAACTTTCACAAGTTGTAATTTCCGTTAACTCGGTGGGCGAGTCCGATTCAAAACTGCCTGTTTTTTATTTTATTTGAAAAAAATATATACGTGAATTAATATTTACCTTTTTTTTATTTATATTTTTTAGCAAGAAATAGAAGGCTTATTCGGCAAAAGTAAACATTTTTCCGCAATCTGGTTAGACAAATTGGAATGTCGGCTTCGGCTATCTACTAATTAAAAATCGGTATGCGGTTATGAATGAACACTTGACTGACATCGATTAATACAATAACACAGCCACAATAAAAATACATATATGTATTTTTAAATACTTTATATTAACTATTAGATATTTCTTATAAATTATTTTTTATATTGTCATTGCATAGGGTTATACTCAAAAACCTCATACGGCATATCATAGCTAAATTGAATAACGATTATTATAATTTTATATTACAAAAATATATTGAGGCCAGTCGTGGCGCAGGGGAACAAAGTGTGACTGTAAAACCGACTGGTTGTGGGTTCGATCCCCACTCGAGGAGATGAAATAATTACTTAAATTTATATTTCCATTTCTTCGCTCTTGTTTCGAGGCAAAGCGCGGCGTTGAGTTCCGCCACGTAACACGCAATGCCTCTAGAATTCGGCAGAAAGTGGGGAACGGAGTGTTTTAACAATATGTTCCCTGCCTACCCTGCTGGGTGCGGGATACAGCGTGAACCTGATTTAATTATTTTTTTAAAAATATATACGAATAATAGGAGGTTATTTATCAAACGAAAACAACGGCACACTTATACTACCAATCGTCATTTAAAAATAATTAACAAAAACCATAAATAAATATTTGGCCTTCCCTATTGTAGAATATCATGTACACATTCATCAAGAGTATTAGATAAAAATCCAAATTGAAACATATTATTCGGTAGCAGCTGCCTCGATATTGATTCGGACGGGATTCAGTATAGGTTGTAAGTTGTATAGGAGCAAGTGTCGCTCGTCTCTCTCTCTAAATGCGTTATTAGAACACAACGTAAACTTATACGTGTAAGATATAAGTTAGACGCAATGGAATCACTTCTACAAAGGCTAACGCTATCTACGACAATGTCATTACTTTATTTGAAGACACAGACCGTGAAGACGAAAAAAAAATAGAATAGCAAACTTCGTTAATGAAATTAATGAAATTTCTAGAAATATACGTATATTATTTAATTTTCTTGCATTTTCACACAAAATTGTAACGGATACGCGAGATTGAACTTCACATCATGATTAGATCTTCCCATTTTTACAATTTCAACATATTAGATACGGTTACCGAAGCGGGAAAATAATTCCCCCGAGTCGGTATCAAATCTATAACCATCACGTTCACAGTCCCACTGCGACACCGTGGCCTCTATATACATACCTACAAACAATATTAATTATTCGTGTCATCTCTTTGCGACATCACTCATCCATTACATATTAGGTTACCGAGTGACATTGTCTTTATATACGTCCTTTAGAACAAATTGTTATCCTTTACTGGGTATGACGCGACCGTCTACAAGCTAGATCGGAATTTCATATTACTTTCAGTACTTTATTGCTAAATTTCAGCCTGCGTATATCACAGGGGTATACGATTAGAGGAGTTACGAGTCTAAAATATATAGACGAAGTCCAGAATTAATTAATCGCGTTTGCTATAGAAAAATATATTAAAGATCTTATAGCGCTATCCATTTTTAGGTACTTATCCATTTTTAGGATTCCGTACCACATAATGTAACAACGGAACACACATAAGATTCTGTGTGTCCCGCTTTGTTGTCCGTCTGTCTTTCTGTCAAGACCTTTTCAAGATTTATCTAGAGATCGCGTGAAGGTATCAAGCGGTAATTAATGTAAAATATTTTAAACCACGGTCCATCAAAAATCAAACTTCGTCAACGCAATCAAATTATACGAGTATTTATGCAACAGTGTTACCACATTTTGGATTTACAATTTTGTAATTTTCCTAGAAGTGAGAACTTGCAATACGATTAAAGAAAAAATTTAAAAAGTAAAAATTTATAGATATAGAAATAGAAAAAAAATAATTACAAAGTTATTGTTGTATTAATTGTAATTCATTTCATATAAAATGAATGCATATGTCCGCAAATTTAGGTTTGTCAAATTTTATGGTAATTTCCATTGGCATTGGCATACAACTATGAAAATTAGTACGGAGCCCTCGCTATATATCGGCGTAAATCCGACTCGCACTTATCCAGTTTTGTTTTATTAAATAAGTTAATAATGTAGCAGACTCATCTTTATATAACGCAATCAGGCGTCCTGAAATCAATTAGCTCGTGAGTTACTTAATTGAATAATTTCCCCTCAGATTCGATTACGTCGCTGAGCTAATCCTGCCTGTATCTACAATATTAACACTGCATTCGTATCGATAACGAGCGACCAAATGACCGGTGGAGCGTTCACGAGGGGACGCGTCATATAAATAAAGTCGTTAAAGGTAAATTGGTGAAAGCAAGACTGATGTTATATCATATTCATGGTCCTCTTATTCAGATGATACTAGATTACCGAGATTGTCTTTGGATTGACGGTTTAACATACGGTTAGATATCTAAATATCACCTTTAATGTCACTAACATGGAGGCCAATCGTAGCCCAGGAGCACATGCGTTTAAATAGAAACGGGACAGGATTGAGGGTTCAATTCCCACTGGAAGAAATGACTGTTACATAACTGTTATATTTTGAACTATAACATTTATTAAAACATATAAGGTGTTTCATTCAGCATTATAACGATACTCTTGTATTTCATTCGCAAAAATGCTTAATCTAAATATTCAGAAAAATTAAAAGATTGTGGCGCAAATAAAGTTATGAAAAAAAGAGATTATTACAGATAAAAAATAAAACAATATTTTTTTTCTTAATTCTAACTATGCAACATATAGGCATATATTTTTGGAATAAAACCTACTACTACACGATGCCTTAGCTTTTTTTGAATTATTGAATAATTGATCAAGAATTTTCCACAAGATTCACTTAGTCAAAATTCGCAGTAAAATTGCAAGCCTACATTTTGATGTAAAGTTGCGGTTCCGTTTTAGAACATAAAAGCTGAATTAAGTAATGGTAAGCAATTAGGCCGTCCCGGTTTATTTTAACCCCGGGCTATTTACGTAGAGGCTTCTCTTTGACGTCAAAAAGGTGACACTCGACCAAGGCGAACTACTCCTTAAATAGATATTATCGCTTGCATTTTACAACCCCAGTGTCGAGAAAAATGATTAACGCGATAACTAGGGCGCACTCCGCTTGATTTTTTCCCCACTATCTATATTTAAATGAGATAGTTACGTCTTTGAAATTTTATGCGCATGAGAGCATTTTTGCAAGCAAAAAAATAGTTAGAACTATGCGTTCTACTTTTTAATTTAAAGTAACATCACTAGGTGTAAAAATAAAACGTTGCACCCTTGATTATGGAAGAGCACATTAGCTAGAATACATAAACTATAACAGTCGAACTTTGCCGAAACTAGGATTAAGAATCAATGGTAAAGGCCTGAAAGGTCTGAAACGGATTTAAAGCCAGGACTAATCTATTGGAGCCGATAGATTCTACTCTTAGTAATGATTAAAATTTAACGCCATGAAATATCGGATAAATCCTTTAATAAATTGTATTATTGTATATTCCAAGTAGGTAAGTTATAGGTTATTTATTCTTCACGTTAAATAGTCAATATTTGTAACGGAAACCTCTACATTAATTTAAAAATGAAATTAATTATTTTATAAAATAAAAAACCCCAAAAAGGACTCCATATTAGGCCTCAAAGTTGACCGAGTGACACAATCACACATCAGAGGGCACAATAGAGCCATAGAGGCAATCAGAACTGGCGACTAAGCCTCGTTCTTGATAAGTTCTGGCCGACCGCCAGCTGTGTCTGATAAGGGTTGGTGCAGACGCAACCGTTTTTTCAATAGTCTGCTCGCGCCGGATCAATCTTTGCAGAGACTTTGTTTGTTTCAATATTGCACTGAGTTCGTTTGGATGAACTTAGTTTCAATTTTATATTTAAAGTATTAGATGTTATTAGTTGACATATGTATGGGATTCCGATGCATGTTTGTTGTTTATAGTCATTAGATAGTGTCACATAAAAATCTACCATAAAAATATTTTAATATGAAAATTTTTAATTAATATACTGTTGATGTTATTAGCGTAGGATAACAAAAAATATATAATAACTAATTCTATTATTAGTTCCTGCGAAATCATAATTTTCATATGATCGTATTAATACATAATAATCATTTATTTTCTTAGGTTACTATTGAATTTTTATACTTATTTTCAATGAAAACGTATATGATGGCAATTCTTCAAACATAAAATTTTAAAAACAAGTTTTAAATTATGAATTTAATATTATTAATCTTTATGTGCGTGCAATAAAAAAATGGAACCCAAACCAGCTTATAAATAACTTTTAGTATTGGCAGCAAAGGACATCCATTTTACAATTTAAACTCTAAGCTCTGGTTGTTTAGACAAAATTGTTGATATAAATGTATATAGATATTTCTAAACAAAAGTATATAAAAATTACAGCATTGTATTTAAGTAGTAATAAATTAAGCTGATTAAAATTCTCAACTCCTCTCGAAACGTTCAAGTGCCCTTACAGTATATCGACTGTCCGATTTCCACTGGCCACTTTAAACACTTCAGCTGCATTGCGGAATTAGCTTATTTTTATAACATTTATATATAATATGTATTTATTATAAATATATTATTAATTATACTAATGAGAACTATGATCTATAAGAAAAGAAATCCATATTCAAAATATTCTTTATTCAAATAAACTCTCATAAGCACTTTTGAATCGTCAAATGAACATATAACAACAAAAAAAAAGGAAAAGCTACCACCGGTTCGGAAGGCAGTTCTACTCACTCTCCACATTTTCCATAATATTTCCGGAAAAACTGTGGTAATAGTGTTATGGTGAAATTGAAGGCTGTTATATAATTTCCATATTGGCATTGCAAAATTGAATGTTGAACATTTTTACTATCAGATCGAGAAATAGCTAACCAATAGTAACTAAAATATACTCGCAAATTAATTCTAATGCACTAACATTTATCTTTACTTTATATTTTAAAAATTATCTTTTATAATTTAAATTTATTTGTGTCTGACATGAGGGGCTTGCTATTAATATGTAAAGCTATTAAAGTACAGCTAACGATTATAAATGTCAGTATAGGATATAATTATTGAGCATCTTTTAAATTTAGCAACACACCAATATGATGCAGTAAGTGCTTAATTGTAAAGAGGTTCTTATAGGTTGGTTTTTAATTTATATATTTAAAGAATACACAATAGTAAAAAAAATGAAAACTAGTATATTAAGTAGATTATATTTTTCTAACTTGACTTTCTGTTTTGCGGTTTTTGATTGCGGTGCTGAGTTCGCCACTAAGCACGCAATGTGGCAAAAAGTATTTTAATGGGAAAAGGAGTCTTAAATGTCCCAGGTTCCCTCTCTCTGCCCTGTTATGTGCAGAATACAGCGTAAAGCTAAGAAACCTTGCTTTCTTCGCCGGCTCTTGTCAGCAGAGCTGCCATCTATGCCAATGGCTTCATGTTAAATTGATGATTAAAAATGCTTGCAAATTGATTATTATAAAATATTGTAAAACCTTACAATACTTAAACATACATATTATCCATATGTGAATTAATAAGAAGCATTACAAAATAACGTCGGTTCCTACTTCGCCAAATTAAGAAATCAAGAAAGCAAAACATATTTATTCCAGACATTCTAAACAGGTTTCAAACACAATTTAAAATATTATTTGTTACTACTACTATTCTCTTACGTGAAGGAAAACTCTGTATTATTTAAACTTTGGTTAGTATACCTACACTATTTTGAAAACATAAAACTAGCTGTTACCTCGACTATATTATAAATATTAAATATTTAACTTCCTCGAATGGAAATCGAATCCACAATCTGTAGCGTTTACACACGCGATATTCACACGCTTGGGTCATTGCGCTACGACTGGCAAAAATTCACAACTTAATATCCAAAATAATTACTTAACTGGTAAATAATAATATGATGAGAAATATTACAATTTCATGTAGAATACGTCTCTACTACTTATCATACTAAAAAAAACATTATCATGTCCACCTAAATCTACTAGCGTACATTTTAATATCGTACAATGTACGCTAGTAAAATGCTACCTCAATGTCATGATCCAGCCTGTACATACCTTTTTAATGCACGATGTTATAATTGAATCGTTTTTATGAATATTTTATTTTAATAGCGGAACTCAACGTCGCGATTTTGCCTCTACACCAGAGCGAAAGAATGAAAATATTAAAGATTTCATTTCTTCGATTGAGAATCGAATCCACAATGTGTCACGTTTGCAGTCACAGGCTTGTGCCTTTGCGTTACGACTGGCCTCAAAAAAATCACACCTTAATACCCAAAATTATAACTTAACTAATCACAATTTAATGTAGCATACGTCCCTAGTACCTATTATACTAAAAAAAAATAATATCATGTTGCATCATGCATTATCACCTAAATCTACTAACGGACATTTTAGTAGCGTACATTGTACAATAGTAAAATGTACGCTACTAAAATGCTACTTTAGTGGCGTTATCCAACCTGCACATACATTAGAGGACTTCCAAACCCGTTCCAGACTAAGTATGGCCAACGACCATAAACCTGGTTGAATATTAAACACGAGTTACGACACGCCTTGGCACTGTCACCACGCAATTATGTTCAGTTTCCCCTACAAACGTTTTTGTTTGATAATTTTGAGACACGATGCTAATTGAATTGCTTCTATGAATATTAATGTCTGACTGATTGGTGTTTCACGGAGGGTGCAGTTTGAAACCGTTTTAAAATTTTACACTTTGAATTTAGGCATTTCTGAAACAAGAATAAACTTTGAAGATTACTCTTGAATAGTATAGAAATATGTAGTAATATTTCTTTCTTTTTTAGCTTCACACTGTATGCCGGAGGTAGGATGGTAGGCAGAGGAAGCCTAGTGTTAAGAAACTCCTCTCCCTACTTTCCGCCGAATTTGGGAGGTGCTGCATGTTGCGAGGCGAAACTCAACGCCGCGCTTAACTTCGACACCAGAGCGAAATAATAAAAATATTAAATACATATATCATTTCTCGAGCCCATTTCGAAATCGAATTCAACTTGTCGCGTTTTCAATTACATTGGCTGGCTTCTTCTATAACTTGCGTAACATAAGCACACAATTTTTCCTATCTATATGGAGATACTATCCAGATGGAGAGAAAAACAAATTGAGAAACCTATTTCTTCATATTAAACTAAAAAATAAAAAATATATATTAAATTAATTTACTCTATTAATTGCAGTTTGAAACACGAGGTCGCGAACCTCCTTGCTCACTAAAATATGGAAGTTCACATAAATTAATTATACTATATAAACCAAACCTAACTTATTTTAACGTAACACTAATATCAAGAGTAAATTACTCTTTAGTGAGAATTTAGTAAGAAATATTGCTTGGAGATGAGAAAACGGTTTAACTCATACATTTTCCACTTAATGCAAGTGTGTGTTAATGCTATAAAATTTAATAAAAAATGTCTTGTTCCGGATACCTCCGTTAGACCCGGTTACCACTGTCTGGGGACCAATTCGAGACGACAGTGTGGTTTGTTTAGCCAAATTTAACGAGATAAAAAAAACCGTATCGGTGTCCATGACATCACTCAGGTGTTTACCTCACTCGCCCACAATGCAATCGTAATCATAATATTTACTCATAACCTAATTCATATATAACTACGCCAAACATTTTAAAATATTATATATAATATTATGATAACATTTCATACTGAATTGCTCTCAAAATGATAAACAATTCTAACTCGGTATTAACTAAGCTACGTACAATATTATTGCATATATTTTTTTATATTCAAATTTATATATTGTTATATATTTTTCAGCTATACGGTGTATCCTCCCTGTTGAACATAGCAAGGTTGGTAGAGGGAACCTATGAACTCAGTGTTAAAACACTCCATTAAATCACTTGTTCTCCACTTTCCGCCGAATTGCAAGGCATTGCGTGTTGAATGGCAGAACTTAACGCCGCGACGCCTACACATATACAAATACCTAAAATATTTAAAAAAAAACACGTAATATGTTTTTAATACACCTGAATGACAATCAATAAGTACATACGATATAAAAATAAAAAATATCAAATAATCTAACACAATCTCCTAGCGTGTTAAAAGATCTATTACCACCAACGCGTCGATATGAGGCGGTTCAACGATTTGGGAGCGCGGAACGGCACCGCGTCTACCTAGTCCTTCTGGGGTTAAAAGCTTCGCCCTATTTTAGTCTGACGTACATACTTCTCGAATACGTATTTCACTATATATGCAGTAGTAGTAGTAGTAGTAAGTACGTACATAAAAAGTATATAAACCTATATAGAGCTCCATATTGCTGTTAGGAGATTTGACACCTAAACAAAGGCTAGACTGGTATTTTCTTATTTTCTGGGGAAAATGAATGATTTATTTCTTTTTCATGTTAGTAAATCGAATGGGTTTTTTCTTTACGTTTACTATTTTATTATATTTGCAGAGCCTTTGTATATCGCTAACATCACTATGAATGAGAAAAAACTTTTTCGTAATATTTTAAACACTTTGAATGACACGTAACAGAATGTGGGTTCGATTCCCACACGAGGGAGAGAGATATTTAATATTTTCATTTCTTTGCCCTGGTGACCAGACAAAGTACGTCGTTTCGCCACTGAACACACAATGCTTCAAGAATACGGCGGAAAGTGGAGGGAATGGGATTCCGTCTGCCTACCTAATGCGAGATACATCGTAAAGCCTAAAAATCTTTTTTTATTATTTTCATGCAATTCCCACACGATATTTGAAATTTCGGGTAATGAAATTAAATACAAATTATTTCCACAATCAGACCGATTATTATGTAATTACGAATATAAACATATATAAAAGGTGTCTCAGCAGCAACTTTGCATCGATCTTTTTTGATGAAAATAAATCTAAAAAAAGATATCGACACACATAATCACTGAAACCCGACAGCAACCACCTCGTGCACGTGGAATGTAGAAGAAATGAAAGATACTTTTGAAACGAGACCGTCAGCTCCAATATTCTCATATACTAATGGACTAGCGATGTCGACCTCTTAACACGAATCTATTTCTGTTTTTACCTCTTAATTTATAGATTAAAACCAGTAGTGGCGCAAACGTGCGGCTGTAAATTGGTTGTGGATTCGATTCCTACTCGCGGAGATGAAATATTTTAATGTCGCTCTGGCAACGAGGCAAAATTCTTACAGCGAGAAGTTTAGTAATAAAAAAACAAATTAAGAAAATCATTAATGTTCTGTTTAATTCTGAAAAATTTTAGACAATGTTTAAAATTAAATCAAAAGCAGATATACATTTGGTGTGTTAATAATAAGCAAATTTTGACATATCTGGAACTGTCTTTTTTGAACTATTTACAAGCATCGATTGACATTTTCTCTAAGACTTATAGCTACATTGTATGGCCCATAACGACTATCAACGACATACTTCGATCCAAGATGTCCATCGAATATGCATTCTTCAGTACATAAAACCTATTGAAACGACCTAAGATCGTCTTTACTATCTGAGTTATTTCTATGTTTCCCCATGTCGGTTTTAGGACGTTTTCGTTACATTTAATTCTCTTCGAGGGAAGGTCATAGTTATAATACTGGAAAGTCTGAAAGAGCAGCTTAATAAATTTAATAATCTATCTATATATATAAAAGGACTTGGTAAAGGTAAGACGCACGCACAGCCGTAACCGCTGTGCGTAGAAACGTGAAATTTGGAC
>DWAO01000829.1:0-22153 GCA_018230605.1 Heliconius congener | reverse complement strand
AAACTGTAAACACGACGGTTGTGGATTCAATTTCCTCTCGGAAGAATAAGTATTTCATATGTTGATTTCTTCACTATGGTAACAGTACAAAGCGGGGCATTGAGTTCTACAGGTTGAACAATGCCGCGAGATTTCGGCGGTGCTTGGTGAACGAAAATGTCTCAATTTGCACAGAGTGTCTTGACACTAGATTCCCTTTGCAGGGCAGACAATGAGCTATGTGCGGGATGCAGCGTAAAGCGTTTTATAAGTATTTATTTTATACTTATTTATTCACATTTATAAATACTAATAAACGTTTACAGGTATACCAAGAGGGTGATATATTATACAACGAGGTGAAAGTGGAACCGTCCGAGATAGCAATGTACGAACAGGACGAAGAACAACCTGAAGTTTTGTATGAGGAGGTGTATGAAATACAGGAGGTCTAATTCTTTAGAATCTTCATTGATCGGACTAATTGTTGGACATCTGGGTAATCGAAAATCCGGATAATTGAACGTAATACAACAATTGATGTAGCAGAAACACGATCAATCATACTAATTGTTGTTTGACGATCGAAATTGAAATTTCATCAATCATTTGTGTCAATAGTTGAAAATCCGGATAACAGAACGTAATATAATCATTGATACATTGGAAACTCCATTGAATATATTAAGAAATGCGGTTTTGGTGTATATGTAATGTAATGTTATGTGTTTATTAAAAAGAACTTATTAAATTTATCAAAGTTAATACATATTTTTTTACGAAACTATTAACAGATACATTTTCCAACATATAGTGAAATTCCATTTACGTATGTATTTAATATATTTTACCACGGTCAGTTGTCATCCTGTCAGGAGGCCTGGATAATCGAGTTTCTACTGTAATTAAAAACACCCGACACAGAAAGCTCTTAAACAAAGAACAAGAAAAGAGCTCAATCATCATCTTCAATGGCTTTCAAACAAAAAACTAATCCAAAATTGGTTCATCTGTTTGGGAGCTAGTCAGTTCCGTGGTTTATCCCGCATATAGCGGAGTAGGCAGAGGGAACCTAGTGTTAAGGCACTCCATTCTCTATGTATCTCGCAGTTTTCCAGATATTGCGTGTTGTAGGGCGAAACTCAACGCCGTGATTTATGTTTTTGCAATGAGATGAGAATAAGTCAGCGTTAAAAACACTATTCTCCATGTATCGGTTAGTTTTCGATATATTTTGACGCTGAGCCCATGCACGACGGCCTCCATAAATTATTTTGTTTGAATTATTTGCGTTTTTTTGCTTTAGTATAATTAAACGCGGCGTTAAGTTCTGCCGGTCCACTTTATATCTTGATTAATTGGCGTTTAAATATTATACTAATCTTGTTTTTTATGTGTTAAATGAACTGCTTTTTATTATCAATTAAGCTTGAGGTTTTTTTTAATGTAATTTAGTTTTAAGATTTTTATTTTCTTGTTAGTGCAATAGATTTTGTGTTGGTACCGAAAATTATATAAACTATAAAGCTGAAAAGCTAGTTTATTTGTTTGTATGTTTGTAAGCACTAATCTCAGGAACTATTAGTTTGAATTGAAAAAATATTTTTCTGTTGTATAGTCCATTTATTGAGGAAGGCTATCGTTAATCGTTTTGATGTAGTGTCGAAAACAAATAACTTTTTTAAAGTTGTTTTATAAAAATGAATTTAAATAAAATCATTCCTCGAAATGGGAACTAAACGCACAATAGCTTCGTTTACAGTCTGAATATTATTATCTATTAATTTAAATTAACTATTTAACGTTTTATTTTTTTTATTTATTAGAAAAAACTTTCTCGTCAGGTTTTAGTCGTGGCACAGCGTGTACTGTACGCTACGATTGTGGGTTTGTTGGTTAATTATTTTCATTTCTAAATTTCATTTCATTTTTGCGTGAGGAACAAAGTGTATGAACACTAGGTTCCCTCTGCCTAGCCTATGTGCGGGATACAGCGGGAAAGTTTTTTTTTGGTGCCAACTTCATTTAATGTTATTTTTGTAAATAGTATTTTCGCCCGTAAAGCCTTGTAAAGACTAATTTAATAATTTTATTAAAGAATAAATATATATGGTGATAAAATGTGTTTTATTGAAGGGTTATTTGATTCCTTTTTGTTCTTAGTGATTTTTTTTTGTAAATTCATTTAGTCTACTTGGTAGTGTTTTGAATTTAGTATATTTCTAAAAAAAAAAGATAAAACAAGCCAACATTTTACTTTTAGCACTTCTTTTACATAAATCATACTGATTGTTTTTGTTGATTGCAAAGTTATACATTTTATTCATGGGAGATACATCAATCAATGATCACACTAATATCTCATAGACTTGAATCGATTTTGATGAAACTTCTACTGGTTTGGAATATACTTCATTTTTATATTAAAGGTCTGTAAACAGTAATGAGAAGAGAGTGTCTACACTAGGTTCCCTTTCATGTGTATATATCATTTAGGTCCCTTAAAAATTGTTGGGGGCAGTGCCCTGTGCCTACTTGAGAGGGAATGCTGCCTATCCTAAGATGATTAAATAAAAGAGTGGACTATATAGTTATAGTCCACTCTTTTATTTAATCATCTACTGTGAGTGGACTATATATATTATGTGAAGTCAATAACTTCACATAATAAAAGCCCGACAATAATAGGGAAACGATAGTCAAAGTGGGACTTGAAGTTAGAATAGAAGTGAAGACAAGTGCCGCGCTTGTTCTGAGAGCGTAAACGTTAGGCGCAATGTCCTCAACAAAAATCTTTCATTAAAAAACTTTATTCTACCATTGAATCACGATTTTGTACAAAGATTGTTTTGATTATAGTTATACGTAAATCGAAATAAAACCATAAACAAAATGTTAAAACCATTTATTTATAATAACAAAGTAAATAATTAGTGCGTAATAGGAAAATTTATATATTTGCTAATTTAATTTTATTTTGAAAATGACATCTTTACATAGACCTTCTAAATCTATTTACAATACAAATAGTTACAAGAAATTACCTCAGATATTAATTTAATAGAAACAAATTCGTTCTGGGTAACACGACAAAGCGTGGCGTTCCACCACTAAACACGCAATGTCTCGGAAATACGGCTGAAAGTGGAGAACGGAAAGTCAAACATTAAAACTGGGTTCCCCACTAGGGATACGGGAAGCAAAAAAAAATGTGACAAATTTGTGAAGATGGATGTTACTTTCACATTCCCATAATAACTACTGAACGGATTTAGATGAAACTTAACAGCATAGTTTTATATAGTTTATTCATTAACATAAGACTACTAAAATTTATGTAAATAATTTACATAATTTGGCTATAACATAACAGGTAAGTTTAGACGGGCCAAGCCGCGCGTGGGTCGTTAGTAATACCTTTAGTGTTAGTGTCGTCAAATAAAGCAAAATTGTTTATCATATTTAAAAAAAAAGTAATATTGAGTTACTAAATGACTTTCTTAAGTCAGTAATAGTTAATATAACTGACAATATAGAAAAATTAAGTGATTACAACTAAATCTGTTACGTTTTAAATAAAAAAAGGGTAAATATTTTTCCTACATTGTAAAGTAAAAAATTCTTTACATAATATATTTTTCATAAATATTCTTAATCTTACAAAAAATACAAATTTATTTATGATACATAAGTAATTTTAATTCATTATATAAGAATCTCTTAAGACATTAATAAAGACAAAAAAAATTAAAGTATTATATTTACAAATTATTACAAATATCTTCAAATAATCACTACATAATAAATTTACTTTCATTGTCTGTAAATAAAACAAATACTTGATAATCATTTCTTCGAAACAAAAATATATATTGAAATTTTTTTTATAGCACTTATGATTAATCTATAAAAGATTGACGTCACAAAAATTTGACATTTGATGCAAGTAACAGATAGCATTATATCATAAACACTTACTTATAGATAGAAATTGAGTGGAAAATATATATGCGGGATACAGCGTGAAACTAAAAAATATATATTTTACATTTGTATTGTAATGACTTTTTGTTTTAAGTAAACTTTATATTATTATAATTTTTATCACCTGTAATATCTTATTTACTTAAAAATGTTTTATTTTATATATTTAAATATATCTGAGATAATTCCTTCTTAATAATAACCACCTATAATTACGAAATAAATCAAAATACCTCGTAACATTAACATTATCTTATGACATAAAATATAAAATTTCTGTTTCGTTATCTGTTTTCGTTGTATTAATTAAAATAAAAACTTTTGAAATGCTAATTCAGTATAAACTAAGGAGTAATAATATCAACATAAAATAAACTATATCATATCATATTTTAAACAGCAAAATATGGACATTATTTTAATATTAAAACTTCAATTATACCGTCCGGCGTTCAATTCCGCCACTCATCACGGAATATATCTAAAATTCACGTGAATTTTTCAGTTTTTATATTTTATGTCATAAGAATAATATATTTTAATATTATTACACCATATATCCTGACTGGCGTAGTCTCGACTTTATAACAAAATTCCATTTCATTTTTACTTTATTTATGTAATTAAAAACATTAATAAAGAATTTTTTTTAAATATCATTTACATAAAGTTACTTTTCCTGTTATTATTAAATTAAAAAATCTGACAACGTAATTTAATACCGTTTTAAAATATTTTTGTACAAATCGAAACTTATTTGTCAAAATTTTAATTTCACTTCACTTTTATCGAAGTCTTATGTTATTAACAAATTTACCACAAAAACTACAAACAATAAATCGGGGATTCCCCTAGATGTGCATCCGGGTACTCCCGTCAATGTAGAGACTACGTCGGTCACGTGACCCCGTGTTAACGTTTTTTTATTATTTCCGAATAACTCCCGCCTTCAACAAACTATCACTTTTAATTGGACTATAATATAAATCTAAAATATATCCTGTGTAAGCACAAAATGGCAGCCATTTCGTTAGTATCGCTTGATTTTTTAATTTACTATTAAACAGTGCAAATCGGATGGAAACTTACTTAAAAACGTTGAATACTAAATCTTGAGAGCCGAAAATTTTAAGCTAAACTTCCATGAAACATATAAAATAGTCCGTTTCGATTGGACTATTCAAATATCGAATTTCAAAGTTCCGTACAATATATTTGACTACTTAATTCGAACTTCGTATCTACGAGAATGGTTAAGATTTATGTTGTTTTTTTTCGAAATACTATAAAAAATTTAGGAAGCTAGCCTTTTTCTATGATATAAAAACTAATGACCGTTCCGTTTTGAATTATTGCTATTTATCACCTCTTGAGGTTTCCGGTACTTCCCTATATCCGCGGTATTCACTTACAACGTAATCTTAAAAATGCTTTAAACGATTAATATTAGTTAAGTAAAAATGGTAATTTAATCTGATTCTGAATCAGATTCTCCCGTTTCCGATTCTCCAGAGTCCGAACTAGATACCGGCTCGCATTTAATGAACTCAATCTCCTTTCTCTGCTCCGCTTTTCGGGGTCTACCCCGTTTCTTCACAGTTTTCGCGGGGGAGTCCCCGTCGTCCATCACAGTTTTAACCATTTGGGATATACGCTTCAGGTGTTGTTGCTCGTGTCTTTGCAAGTGATTGTTTAGGTATCTCTTTATTTTGAATTTCTTGCCACATTGCTCGCATTCGTGCTGATATTGACTTTCGTCCACTTCTACGTGAACAGAATTATTGTGACGTCGCAAGTAATGGGCGTGGGCAAATTCCTTATCACATTTTTCACATCTTATCTTGGGTTTATTTGGATGCACAATTTTTTTGTGTTTCTTCAAACGCACAGCCGAATGGAAGAATTTGTCGCACAAATCGCATTTCACCTTCTTTTCGAAGGAAGTATGCACTTGCATGTGTTCTTTTAAGTATTGGTCGTTTTTGAACTCTTTTAGACATTCCGGACATGTCACTTTGGACTCTAGTGGAGGATGAATATTGAGGATATGACGCTTCATGTGATGTCTCGACTTGAATGTCATTGGACAGAACACGCATGGATGTCTCTCAACCTGCGAATGTTGGAAATGCAGGTGTCGATTCAAATTCAGGTGACTTTTGTACAATTTCTGGCAAATTGGGCACTTATATTTATCTTTGTCTGGTCTGTGGCAATTTTCGATGTGATATCTCAGCTTGTATGGTACTGCGAATTCTTTTCCACATTCAGGGCATTTAATTTCAGGCAGTGTGTTGGGATGGATGCGTTTCACATGCATGTGTAGAGCGCGTCGCGTCCGAAACTCTTGAAGACAGAACTGACAGTAACATTTCTCAGATTCGGAGTAATGCTTATTCATTCGATGCATGTACAGATAATGTTTATTTTTAAATGTCTTGTCGCAAATATCACATATCACTGCTGATTCTTCTGAGGAATGCACCCTCGTAGTATGAAGGTATAGATTTTGATAATTCTTGAACTCTTTATTACATTTTTGGCAAATATATCGTTTAGTTCTTTTCGGGAACATGACTGGTTTCCAAGTGGACAGGACTGATTCGTACATAGCTCGTTGTTCTTCTGTGAGGGCTTCGCTTGTTACTGATACGAATTTAGTGGGAGGTCTGTTCGGTTGAGGACCCGGTCGTGGGATCATTTGTTCTGAAAGTGGCGGAGAATCATATGTGGGTTCTTCGGTTTTAGGCATAGAATAGTTTTGTGGCATGCTCGGCTGTGGGTATTGTTCGTCGGTGTTCTGTTCTAGAAAATGACCTTCGATTTTAGATGGAAAATTTTCCAATTTGGGTGGAAAATTCTCCAGTTTCGGTTCTTGGTACATCCCCTCCTCCATGGTTTCTGTAAAAGATATTAAAATTACATAATTTCAAGCAATCAATATTTTTTATCAGTTTTTATTAAAGGTCATTTATGATTATTTATGTCCCACGTTTTGTTTAATGAAAAGAAAGAGCTTTCTCGGCGACTCTTTTTCTCTTAAAAACTTCTTAATATTTATTAGACGAATAGAACAGAATATGTTTTGTATATCATATAATAGAATCGGATATATTTAATGAAAGAAATGTTTAAGTAATGACTACAATCGGAACAAAAAAAACAGAACAAATTAGTAATGATGGTGTCAATTTCTAAATTTAGCAACCAGATATGCAAGTAGTTCGATGACACTTATTACAAACATGCTTTTATTTTTTTTCCTATGAACAATACTTTGAATAGCTTTAGCTTGGAAAAGCAAGTAACCGAGGGTAAAAAAAATAAATCAATCATAGGACCAGTAGTGTCTTTTTGCCTATATTTTGTCTGTATAAAAAAAATACTGAAACACACTGAAAAACATTTAGACAAATAAATGTATATATGGCTCTGGGCCTGGGCTATATTCCGCATTAACAGCTAACTTTATTTTCCACTCACAGCCTAATTTTTAAAACATTGCTTATCTATCAGAGCGGTAAAATGACAATAATTCATTTCTTCAAGTGTAATCGGATCTACAAACGCTGTTCAAACTCACACTCAAATGCTGTTCTACAGCAGCATCCCAAGTATATTTTCTTTTTAACATATCAACTTAAACGTTTTTTATTGTAATGGTAAAGCCCGATGCGTCCAATATTCGGTGACGACGGTAATAAACACAAAAAGTGGTAAAAAATAAAAACCATACTTTTGAAACTTCTATATTGAAAAAATATTGAAAATCTCTACTATTATCTCCGGAACTACTTGTTCAAATTGAAAAATTCTTATTGTATTGTATGTGTATTGTATGGTCCATTTACCGAGGAAAGTTATGTGTCTTAAACAACATACAACTTTAAGACGTTTCTGTTTTAGTCCTATGTAAGTAAACCCGGGAGTAAAACCTCGCAATATTTTAATTGAATGAAAAAAAAATACTCATAATAATATTTACTCTACGATATACCAATGGAAAGTTTCAAGAGTAAATCATATAGATTCCCAATATTTTTGAATCACATTATTTTCCAAACATCATCATAATATTATAAAGCTTAAGAGTTTATTTGGTTAAACGTGAAAATCTCCGAAACTACTTGTAGGAATTAAAAAAAACTCATTGTTTTGCATAGTCCATTTATAGTGAAAGGCTACAGGCTGTATACATCATGTTCATATTTCAATATACCTGTAGTTAAAGCTACCACCACTACTTAAAATGTCTGAACTGAATGAACCATGCGTCATACAGAAGTTATAACAAAAAAAAATTGTATGTAATCCTTACAAAATAAATTGAGAAAAAAAACTGTTAAAATAAAAAAGAAATCTAGGTCCAGATAGCACTAGACCTAGGCGTGATTTATTTACTGCTATACCTTGCATAGAAGCCTTGGGATTCTTTATGAAACCGCAATATGTGACATTACTTATAACAGTGGCGCAGCGTGAAACGCGGTTGTGGTTATTTTTAACTGATGATAAAAAAATTAATTAGTTATAAGTTTTTTTAGCTTCACAATCCACGTCCTGTATATGCTAGGTTAGGCAAAAGCACAAGGTCCTAGTGTAAGATACGAAACTCTCCACGCACCGCATCTACATAGCGTCAATTGCCGACATTGCCTGTTGAGAGGCGAAATTCAACGCCGCGCTTTGTTTTGTTATAGAGCAAGGAAATAAAAAAATAATACATCCGTTTCAATTACCACTAATTGAATCCAAAACAAGTAATCAATTGTCTTATAAACAATTTAAATTCATTAATTCTTTTAAAGTCTATGAACGCCAGCTGCATCCACGAAACAGCATGACTCATTGTCACGTTCCGCCTAAACCAAGTGGTACAGAGAACGATAGAGAGGCACGATCGGCCTAATCGTTCTATACTTAGAATAACACAGATTGGAGGATATTCTTCTACTATTCCCTACTTTGATATCCCGTGCTTTGCCTCGTCACGAGAGCGAAGAAATGAAAATATTAAATACTAGCGGCACACTCGTGGCTTCGCACGCATACCACTTATAATTCTTTTATATATTATGTTGCATTTGCCAAAAGATAGATTATATAATTTATACATTCAATAATTTTTCATAATTTTGAAAAAGTGGACTGTTTACGAGGATGAAATCGGCGGTAAGGGCGCCCCCAGCGGTACTTAAACCTATGCTTGCGGCCGTAAATAGAGATTTGAATAATTTTTATTCTATATTTTCTCGAAAAGTATACGACAAAATTACGTGCTATAAAAGACAAAGGTTATCTTTATTAAATTTACTTTATGATAAAAAGACGTTGAAATATTACTTTTCAACTATTTTTTGTCACTATATGCCCTTTTGCGACTTATTTATGAGAGATATTTATACGGTGTCGCGGACATTATTTTAGAACTAATACACTAATAAACTGAATGTTTTTGTAGTACAATGTACTTACATATATTTAACTATTTACCTTAACTAAGTTAATTTTATATTTAAAGAAAATTAAATCTTTATCTATTATTGTTTTGTTGTGAAGTTATACAATTATAATTACAAATATATTTTATTTACCTTTGAAATAATTGACTTTTATTTCGATTTTAGTAAAAGACATGAAGTAAAAGTTAAAGACATGTACTTCGAATCCACTTTGTTCAAAATATAAATTTTGAACAAAGTGAATTCAAACTACATCATCCAATCATGGAAATTAATTTTTTTCACTAAGGTTATATGATCCACCACTTCAAACACAATGTTTTAAGTTCAAGCAGAAAGTACAGAGCAGCGTATTAAAACAAGATTCTCTCTACCTCTCTAAAAAAGGAAGGAATATAAATATGCAAATATTTACATATATACACACATATATCATACATACATTTATACATAAAAAGTTTTTGCAGGCATAACAAATATTATATTAACAAAATTTTATCAATTATACTCAAATTGTCATATAATGTTCCTTTAACCTTGTTTAAAGATAATTAAAGTTTGAGTTTGCCTGATTGTTACAGGTTTAGTATCCCAAAAGCAACAGTTTTAACTGAAAAGACTTTTTTTTAAGAAATAAATTGTTCTTCTATGTAAGTGTGAAGCTGAAGATGGTAAGAATAGAATGTTATACAGTGACATGAGTATTCCTATATATACATAGCAGATAGTCGATAAGTGTTAGAGGTCATCGTGGTGCAGACGCCCAAGCACAATGTCTAGCCATGTGACCACCACAATCTTCTCACTCACTGGACAGCAAGTATGACCAGCTAAATTTAAAATCACAGACCACTAGTTAGAGCCATTGCCCTAGTGGGATTCTAATCCACAAGCATAGGGTTTACAGTCACACATTTGTGCCTCTGCAATTTTTTGTCTGTTAGCCTGATTTTGGCTAATCTCAGAAATGGTTTAATCAATTTAAATGCCATTTTCCCAGTCACTTGTTTTGTTTCAATCAATTCATAAACATCAATTTCAAGCTACATCAACATTAGTTTTCTCAATAAATAGACTATACTAATAGTTCCTGGGATTAAAATCTTTAACCAAACAAATTCTTGAATTATGAAAATAATATAGTGATTATACATTATATTATACATATATGTATAAAATTACGATTCGTTTTACAATTGTTTATGACGTGATAAGCAGTTTAGGTTGAAATAAAAGTGAAATATTTATTTACTTTTAAAATATTTATATTTAGAGGCAAAGTTTCATTGCAAGTGATGGTAAAATAAGTAAAAATATTTACATTGCCTTTTAATTATGGTGCACAAAAACATTAAAAAAGTTGTCTATAACAACATACTTTTTTATAAGTGACAATGTAACTGAACTGCTTTATTTTACTAAATGCAAACAAAAATCACTTTAAATATAAAAAATAATTAGATTTAATTGTAAATAAAAGCTGCAATTTAATAAATATGTTGAGAAATTCACAAACTTGTACAACAAGACTAGGCATTTCGACTTAAATATATATATAATATATGTTCGCATCAAAACTTTAATAAGGAATGTAATAAACAATTTTATACTTACTTTTCTAGTAACAACAATATTCCTCAAGCTTATAATTCACTGGAACACGTCATAACATTATAAAATACGCAATTCAACAATAGAAATTATTCTTTGCAGATAATATGGCATTACGCCTCGAGCGATAATACATCAACATGGCGTATCTGCAAACTTAAACATATATATAATATAATAACAATGAAGAAATAATAATTAAGGTATTACTTGTTAAATCTAATTAATAATCATGTTAATTATTATGGTATTTAATAAAGAATTCACGGCGAAACAGCCAAAAAAAAATTGTTTGACAATTGACATTTACAAAACGCTACAGATACATAATTCAACATTTTTGTGACCTTCAGCTTACCAGAGACTATAATAAAATAAGTTTTTACAATACTAATTATGTAAATTATAAACGATAATAATTATATACAATTCAATTAAAATATTCACATTTATTAACATATTAAGATGACAACATTTAAAATTAAATATATAAAATATGTATATACTTAGTTTATTAAATTTAAAAATGCTAAAATAACAACATGCATCATAAAAATAATATGATAAATATTAAAAGATACTTATATTTTATTAACTTTGCAAATTATAAAATATTTTATTATTGTTACGATGTTACAATGAATTACAATCTTTATTTACAAAACCACGTGTATCCCCGCTTAAAATAGTCGCGAGATACCCCTTGTTTTTGAAATTACTTTCACAGTTTTGTAATACAAAATGCGTGAAATAGTGCACTTGCAGGCAGGTCAGTGTGGAAACCAAATAGGATCTAAGGTATGGAAAAGAAACTATCGAAAATATTTGCCCATACCTAAATAGAAATGGCAAATCTATTTATAATGTTCTGCTCTAAATATCTTGATGAGATCACGGTCCATTGCTTCTTTGAGATATTTAAAAACAATTTAATTCAAATTGATATGTTCTATTTAATTTATTAAACAATAAATTATATTTATTAATCTATTAAGATTATTAGTTAATTATATAACGTTCTCAATTTTTGAAAAATAATTATTTCTTGAATATTGATAGACTTAGCTATAGTTGTGTATTAGTTTAAAAAAATTGTAAAATACATAATATTCATCAAAGAAAAGAGAAGAGGTTTTATTTAACTTTTTAGCGTTGTATCACGAATGCATCATAGTAAATAGAGCAACTAGTCTTAAGATATCAACTTCTTCCCGCCTTCTTAACTCAACGCCGAACTTTATTTTGTTACCATCTTCAGGAAATGACAACATTTTTTCATTCATTTCCTTCCCCCAGATATAAGAATCAAACCCACAACTGTTGCTTAAAATCAGACGCTACACGTTGTCAATTTTTTAAAGCTTCACGCTGTATCCTGTACGTAGCAAGGTAGGCAGAGGGAACCTGGGGACCTAATGATAAGACATTCTGTTCCCATTGAGACATTTCCGTTCCTCACTTTCTGCCGTATTCTGTAGGCATTGTTTGCTAAGCAGTAGCACTGAAAACCGCGCTTTGCCTCATTATCAGAGAATAATGAAGATATTAATTTAATTTTCTACAATAAGAGATTTATTATTTATTTCAGATTTGTAATTTACATTTTTTTCGGCCAAACAATGCCATAACATCTCCGCCCCCCAAAATGGGTATCGAACCTGCAACCATTGCATTTACTATTAATCGCTGCACCACGTTGATATCAATTGTCATTGCTATAATTATGGTATTATTTGTATTTGCATTTAATTATAGTTGTTATAAACAAAAGACTGAGAACTTTCTGTTTGCGTTCCCGTGGGATTTTCGCATTTTTAAATGCCGTTACTAATGTGTTATTTGATCTGTACAAGAAAATAATGAATGTAATAAAATAAACAAACCTTGTTTTTATTGGATGCAGTAGAATAGGTTCATGCTCTATCCGCGTAGGTATATAGGTAGAAGATTATCCGTAGAAACCTAGTGTTAGGTAAGACACTCCACTTTCCTCACACTTTCGAGTCAGCTTTAATTTAGTTCAAGGTTTTGTAGACGATAGGCGGATAATTTTTTTTATTTATGAACCGATTTAAATAAAAGAAACACTAAATGTTAAGGAAAATTTACCGAAATAAAATACTGATAACTGCATCTAAATATTTTATAATATTTCTGAGATAAGCAGGCACAAACGCATATACAGAGAATTAAAAATATTGTTTTTTTATTTTTATTTTATTACGTTGATAAATGCCCCCAGAAATAGATTTTTCCATAGTTATTTCATGTACAGATAGCAATCAGTTACAATTTTATCATATATTTTATAGATTGAGGCTGTTAGGGCGTAGCAGCACAGCTTGTGACTGTAAAACGGTTGTGTTCAATTCGTAATGAGGAGTATCAATTATTTTCATTTTCTTGCTCTATTAACTGGAAAAAGCACGACGCTGAGTTCCACCATTCAATACGCAAGAGTCTCATAAATTCGTCGGTGCGTGGGGAAGGCGACGGTGTTTTACCACTAAGATCCACCCTTGAAACTACCAGAAGAAGTCATGATTTTTTAACTTAACAAGCTGCATTTAAGTTAACAAACTTTGAAAATGTCCAATGAATAGGTAAGGTAAACGCGATGGTTTAGGGTTTAATCGTCACTTATACGACTCGAGGCTGGCGTCAAAGCCATGAAGATTAATTAAATATAATTATCCCTGTGGGAATTGAATAAATAACTGTAGCGTTAACAATCAGATGCTGCTTCACTAAGCCATAATGGGATCTAACTAATGCAAATACTATTCAAATATAAAAATAAACACCTTATTAAAATCAAATTATTAAAAAGACTAATGAAGATGACAAATTATTAAACAAGGCTAATGAAGCTGAACCTGCAAAAAAATGTACCAGTAGGCAGAAAAAGGAAAGAAATACAATAACTTATTTCTATTTTAGGTAGCTTTTTAGGGTTCCGTACCTTTTAAAAGAAAAAAGGGTCCTTATAAGATCACCTTGTTGTCCGTCCGTCTGTCTCTCTGTCTGTCTCCATCCGTCCGTCGAGATATACAGATGAAATTCAAATCATATATTCTTGTGGTTAAATTCTAAAAAATAATAGTATTAAAATGGACAAAAATTGGTATTAAAGCCGCTAGTTCAAGGTATCAGATGAAAGGGCTCTGGGTAAGCTAAGCTTGTCTGGTTTTTTTTAGTTATTTGTCTTACTAAGTTATCTTATCAAGTGATTTTCGTGGCAAGATCTAAAAACTAGAATGAAAATATAAAATCATATTGATTCGAAAAAAATCGAAAAAAAAATATTAGAAGGATATAGGTACTCAACACGCAATGCCTCCAGAATTCGGCAGAAAGTGGGGAACGGAGTGTCTTAAAACTAGGTTCCCTCTGCCTACCCTGCTGTGTGCGGGATACAGCTGATTTATTGTTTGCTGATTTAAACATTTTTAAAGTGTTCGCATTCGCGGGTTCTAGTCCCGCTACGTTCAAATCTTTATTGGTTTTCTAAATAAGTATGATTTATTTTTATTTATTTATTTATAATTATGTAGTAAAAACGTATCGGTCATCAATTGCTGTTGTATCCTTCCACACAATGTTTTCTATCCATCCAAGGAAACTGGCGATGCGGGTGTAGATACTGGGCGTATTAGGCTTGGCACATCCGAAGCCAAATGAGGTTATTCCAATTATATGGTACTGGTACCAATATTCCCAGAGAGGACTATGGTACAATGGTATCTGCTTTTGGAGAGGACCACCTGAGTCACCCTGGTAAGATAATTGATTGATGAGAATCCATTCATCCGTTGGGTTTTACAATGACACAGAAAGATATACACAGACACGTTAAATGTATAACTACTGTGAGTTCGACGGGGATGAAAAAAATTTGCTAATCAGAAAAAATCGAAGCCTTTATGGATCAATTTGTTATGTCTGTCCCTCCATCAACATTATATCTCTCAAAATCACGTGAAAATATCAAGCTGCAATTAGTATCAAATATCCAGGTCTGCAGTCTCTTGGTGAAAAGAAAACAAATTTATAATTTAAATTTATTAAATCCCGCATTTAGCATGACAGTATCCGGCAGTCGAACCCGCGCCTCCTGGAAACCGACCAGGCGCTCTGACCACTGAGTCATACGTTCTCATCAAGCTACGTTGAATTTTTTATACGCTTGTTACAACTTATTTATGTTGTTAGTACTAAAAAAGTGATTTTTCTTTCCTAAGTGTGAACACACATTACAAACTGTTAAAAATATTTAATTACCCCCAATGGCAATCGATTCACGCCACAATCGTCGCGTTTACAGTCAAACAATAATCCTCACCTGGCACGTATCTATCCCTCCAGCCTTTTCTCCAGCACACAATTGATGTCTGAGGAAGCCTCCCCAATTTCTGTAACGTTTCATTTTCAAAGTTTCGTTGCATTCATCGTAATCTATTACTGTTATTTCCGCCTTTTGGAGTACTGGCGACAATTCCCGAGTACCTGCAAGTTTTATTTTTTGCACAACTGCCATTCCACAAATAGGAAAGAAAAAATCTTTTTTATAAAATTTATAATAAATTTGAACTTGCGAGTCTTATTTACCGTTCAAGTGCTCTGATCACTTTTTGTGTCGCTACTCGATTATCATTGGCCGACTTGTAACTGTGTAATTAAATGATAAAATCTAAAAAACTTAATTTTGCCCACTTATAATAATTGTATCACCATGAAACATGACATGGCAGTGATGTGTAGCTTGGGTAATAGTAGGATAATATTACGTTACGTTGGTCTGATAATGGAGCCAGGATCTGAATAGTAGAACTCTTCAGAGGTCGTCACTCGAATCACGTTTTTTCTATACAAAAGTTTATCTGTATAATTATATTACGTACCACTATCCACAATTCCCCAGCCAGTTAGCTTCCCAGTGTCTGGGTTTTCAAATTTAGTCCAAAGACACGCTGGATGAACTTCCCATTTGAATGTAACTGTGTTTTCTAGTTCTATAAGGGCAATATCATAGTACTGACGAGGCGGCTTATAACGATGGTGTGAAATAAACTTGAGGATCCTAGCATCAAATGCATTCGAACTCTTGAATTAAAAAAATATTAAATATTGATTAAATTATAATTTATTATAGATTACTAGGTTTTTTTAATCTTTGCAAAGTCTAGCACTGATTCCACCACTAAACGTACAATATTTCGTAAATTGGGCGGTACGTGAGTAACGGAGTGTTTTACTTTTTACAGAAAGGTCCCTCTGCAGTGACAGCGTGCAGTAGATTAATTTTAGTAGCTAACTACTAGGATAATTATAACTTTATTCAATGAAATAATTTTATTAAAATAAAAAAAATTCCTACTTACGTCCAAAATTCTTGTACTACCAAGTCTGACAATCTTGGGGTGTAAGTCAATGACAGTTTTGTCATTGCTTGGTACTTTGGAGCAATGCGCTGCTGTCACCACAAACTTCTCGCTTATTAAAGATCCTCCACACTTAAAAATCCAAGTACCAATTTTTGCTTTCCAGCCGAGAGCACCCTGGAATATAATAAACATGTGACAATACTATTTGAACTTTTTTTGCAGCTTCAGCTTCATTAGCATTTTTTCAGCTTCTTTTTGAGAAGGCAGAGAGAATTAGTGTCAAGACACTACGTTTTGTATATTCTGCTCGAATTAGCTAAAGCGAAGCCATCCTAACTCCTTGGGTCTAGGGTAGCTCTCGTTTATAAGCGTAGGAAAGGAGAGAGGCAGATGGCATGTGGTTACTTCGTTATAGTTAGTGTCTGGCCGAAATTGGGGCACATTTTATTAATAAAATAAAGAAAACTGGCAAAATTGGCATACCTACCAAGCATACTTTGGCATAAAACTGGCATAAGAGAATGAATTGGGTGCTCAACGTTATTTGTAAACCTAGTGTAGAAGATGAGTGTAGTGACTATTTTTAATAAGTGTGTCAAAAGTTTCCAGCCCTGACTATAGAAAATTTTAAAGCAGTCATCTCCGAAGGTATCTCTTGTAAAAGATACTGTATTTGAAAACCCTATGAAAGAAATTGAATCTAAAGCATGGCTAAGCTTTTGTATTAATGTAGCTTTTGTATTTGTAGTCAAACGTTTGGAAACAATAAAGTACCAAACTATTCATAATTAGTCGCCAAAATGTTTCCAATTTTTCACAATTAGGAGCTAATATGAGCATTAAATTGTATTTTTTACAATCTCCTAAGGTTACCGGATAGTCAAACTACTATTGAACTTTAATGAAAGATTGTCTTGATTTTTTTAAATATTTTTAAAGTGTTACTTCACACATAGAAAAGGAAAATACTTACTAAGAAAACCTATTAAAATTTATTCTTTTATATTTTATATATTTATTTATACATTTTCTTAATAATTATTTTCCTTTTCTAAGTGCGAAATAATACTTTAAAAATGTAAAAAAAAAATTTAAAATAGTATTCTCTCTTGCCAAATCATAATTCTAAATCTCTGTAAATCTCTAAATCTTTGCGTATCTCTATATCTTTGCGTATCTCTATATCTCTAAATCTCTATATCTTTGAATCGCTACAGAAGCTATCCTTTAAAAAAATGTTTTTGTAAAATTAAAATCAACTTCACGCTGTATCCCGCACACAGCACGGTAGGCAGAGGAACCATGGTGTTCACTCTATGGTGTATGGTATGGTATGGTGAACACTCTATTCCCCATTTTTCACAGAATTTTTCAAAGCCTTGCGTGTTGAGCGACGGAACTCAACGCCGAGCTTTTGTTTCGGTGCCAGAGCGAATAAAATAATAATTCATTCTCTCGAGTGCATATCGAACTCACAACAGTCACACCCTTGCCCTGTGTCACGATGGCCTTTTTTGTTGTTACTAGAATCAAATAAAATTTGGACTATTTTTGGGATTTAAATACTCAACTATGAAAACCAAATGATTTACATGCATTTGACTTTATTACCCGTGGATCGCAAAAATCAGCAGAGTGACGTCTGACAAGTGCTTAGTTTTGGTACGGCTTACGGAAAATTCGGCCATTTTTTAGCCGAAACTGAAACTGTGGCCGAAAGTGGCCGAAGCCGAACCTTCGGGCGGTCACTAGTTATATTCATATATAGTTGCCACCACATAATTTTTACTAATAAAAATTAGGTTGAAAAATCTGTTTTATACAATAAGAACAGTTGAAAGCCAAAGCTTCACGCTATATTCCACAGATAGCAGGATAGGTAAGGGAAACCTACTGTTAAGACACTCGATTCCCTGCTAACCGCCGAAATCTCGAGGCATTACATATGCGTTGAATGTCGGGACTCGAAAGTACTACTCGCACTAAAAGCTGAAGGCTTTTCTTATTTTGATGTTAAAATTATAAACATATTATCAAATCATGTAAGCAATAGTGGCTAAGCCCCATTTGGAAAATATCTCAAGATACGCTCATGTTCACAGGAACCCAGAATCGTCCATAATAAACCACAAAAAAATAACTTATAATTTGTTGTGTTAACTAAATGAACCTTAAATTTTACTATAAACTCGATGGTTGTGGGTTGGATTCTCTCGGAACCATCGATGCGTGAGTCCATTAGTGGGCGATGGGCAGGCAAGCGGAGTATTTTAACACTACGGTCCTAGTACCGTTTTACGTTGGTTTCTACACAGAATTTTTTTTAAATTGAGCTGATAATAAGTAGAGAATATAATAGTTTCCTTAATAATTTGAATAATTACCATATGTGGATATTCTCCTTTGACGGCGTTGAATCCTCCGATTAGACCATACCACGGTTGTTTCGCTACCTCACCTATTGAAATATAAAATATATATATTTTTTTTTATTTTTGTCTAAGCGTCACTATATATTTCGCATATAACAGATAGATAGAGATCCTGTCCGTTCGACGGCCTCAAGCCGAGGTTAGACTCCCGCAGGGGACGCTCTTACCACAGTTGGCATCCTCTCACCCAGCCACATAGTGCTTGCAAATTTTTCATTTCAGGGTACACTCTTCCCTACCCACCCGCTGGCGCTGTAAAAGCCAATTAGACTATCAGCATTAACCTCAAGTTCTTAAAAAAAATGTAGGCAGAGACAACCTCGTATTAAGAAACTCCGTTCTCCTCGCATCGCCTAAAATTTTACGCATATTATTTACTACTGGTACTATTTCTAGACTCCAATAAGAAGCCAGACCAACTTTCATTATTAAGACCAACTCTAATTTATTAGTGAAAAGCTTATTATAATTTGTTGCGTACTTTGAAAAGTAAGCTTATATAACTTTGAGAGGACTGTTTAAATACTAGATTATGCGGAACAAGAATTTATATTTTGTGTACTTACATTCTAACGATCTAGAGCTGAGCATTTGTTGTTTTCTTAACATCCAAGTGTATTCCAAACATTCTGAAATAAATTAATAAATAATAAGATACTGAAGTACCTACCTGCCCAAAAGCTAGAAAAAAAAGTTATACCTATATTAATATTAAACAATATTACAAATCTGAACTAGCTGAGAGCTGTTTACATACAATAGTTCTGGTCTCAATTGAAATATTATTAATCGACCCCTTTTATCGAAAATGAGGAGGTTCTATATTCGTTAACTATATATTTATACATATATTTGTCTGTCAGAATACGACAGACAAATATAAAAAAAAATATATTTATTTAATTATTTTATTTTATTATTTTTTTATATTTGTCTGTCGTATTCTCCGTCATTTGTAAACTGATTTTAAATATATTTTTATTTGAAAATGCTTCGTTTTCCATTGGAAATCGAGGGAAACCTTCAAATCTTATAGTACTATGTGTTTCAAATATATTCTTATAATAATCATACATTTGCTTCTTGTATTCATCATCTTATGACATAACTGGGGTAGTGATGACTTTTGGAGACACAACTCCTCAACGAATAGGAGTTAGAGGATATTTCTTTTAATATTATAAGAACGCTTGAATGGTTAAGCAGTTTCTTTGTACTTGTAAACGTTAATCGTCTCGTTGTATCTGCGGTCAGAGTTACCTCCCGCACGTAGAGTGTGTCATGTCAATGTGACACAACGAGTAGTTATTTCTATTAGAGCACGAGGGCGATCTAGCTAAATATATTTTATAGATAGCTTGTACTTGAGGCCATTCGTGGCGCAAGGGCACGAGCGTGTGACTTTAAACGCAACAGGCTGTGGTTTCGATTCCCACTCGAGGAAATTATATATTTAATATTTTCATTTCTTCGTTCTGGTGTCTAGGCAAAGTGCGGCGTTGAGTTCCGCCACGTATCTTGGGCTCCCAATTCTGATGCATGCGAAATACAGCTTGAAGATAAAAAAAAATATCCTTACTTACTAATTTCGCTTATACGACGTCCTGGTGGACTAAAATCGGGCATTTCAGAAGCGGTCTCATTGCATATATCGTCGGAAAAGATCACGCTAACTTCATTGTAAATGCGCTGTGTTAAATTTAAAATTATTGTAATTTTAAAACATTATTTAAATAGAAAATAGCGTTATTCGCGACTTTACTCGCGTCGATGTCAATAAATTATTGTCTATAAACAAATAAAAATATTTATTTACCTTCGCGCTGTACATTGTAACATTGTAGAGTGCATATAGCAGGGTGAGAATATAGAACCCAGTGTTAAGACACTCCGTTCCCCATTAAGACACTTTCGTTCCCCACTTTCCGCCGAATTCTTTCGGCATTGCGTGTTAATTTGCGAGACTCAACGCCGCGCTTTGTCTAGTAGAGCAAAGAAAATGAAAATGTTTTACATATAATATAATGATTCCTCAATGTAGGCATGAAGCCTGTGGATATAGGTTCAATTCCCACTCGAGGACACTATTCCACTGCATCACGACTGTGATGAAAATTAATATAATAGAAAAATAGAAATTAACTCCTTAATACCTTACCGTTTCTTTCTCATAGTCCAGTGATGTGACTCTTGAAACGTAACCTTAATTAAAATAATGATAAAAATATTATATTACAATTGATAATTAAAAATCCCCCGACACGAAAAATAAATAAACAACTATAAAATCATGGCCTAATCTCGATTAAGACGCATTTAAAACAAAAAATGCGTTTGGGAGCTACGATGCGCCAGACAGACGTACAGATACACACGAACACAAAAAATAACAACAATGCAAGAAATTATCTATTAAGATTTATTAAATTGTTTAATTAATAATTTCTAAATAATTTCTAATTTAATAATTTCTCACGAAACGCGGTGTTCAGTTAAGTTACTCGCTGTATCCTGAACATAGCAAGGTATGCAGAGGATCTGGGTATTTAATGCCAAAACAATCTGCTCATTAAGATACTTCCATTGCCCATTTGTCCAGAACTCCGCGCTTTGCCTTCAGGGCAAGGAAATGAAAATAATAAATATTTCAATCCCCCCAGTGGGAATCAAACTCTCAACACACACACGCACACACACACTGCTCAACGATGGCATCAAAAATTAAGCGATGCGTGGGAAACCGTGCAGAATACTTCGTATTCTTCTTAAATTATATAAAATGTATAAAATAAAATCGCTTCCCACTGATTTGCGCTGAGATTTTTTAAACTACGCCACTGATATTAAAGTGGTTTTCACTAATTCAATGATGGAACTCAACGCCGCGCTTTTTTTGACGAACACTTTAAAGGGGTAAACTAAGTATATTAAAAATGACAGAAATATAATTTACCCAATACAATAACGTAATATATAAAATTAATCATTTCCTGTAGTTTTGATGTTAAAGCGTATACTGTACATTTGTATAACATCAATAAAATGGAGATAAATAAGTATTATCTTTGACTTTTGACCTTTTGACATCTTGTATTTATATTAGAATAGTGGGTCCAGCGTGGTTTCGCCTGCTTCTTTTTATTTAACTAGCGACCTGCTCGCGGCTTCGCCCGCTTAAACGTTCCTATTTTTAATATATTTTTAACATATTATGCACGTATGTTTGCAGCGCACTTAAAATTCCTAATGGGAAACTTATTAAAATATATTAAAAAATTAAAATCAATTGAACATTATTATT
>DWAO01000828.1:0-22166 GCA_018230605.1 Heliconius congener | reverse complement strand
AAAAATCTTAAATATACGCGATTAATCCGGTTAAATTAGTTTCATTTAATATACATTTTACTTTATGTAAAATTACTTTTTCTTTTTAAATCATTGGTTAAAGTCGGTTTAAATGGGTAGACCAAAGACTGCTTCTCAAACTAGATATTATTTTTGTGCAAACTAACATTTTGGTATATTGAAAGGAACATACGTAAATATATTTGGGCGAATTCCCAATTCGTCTCTTCCTTTTTAGAAGTCGGTTGAAATAAATGCAACGGTGAGGAATCTCACTTCTGACGAAAAGTAAACCGTGGTTCACCAATTTTAACAATGCCTTTTCTTGTGCACTATAATTATATTTTTTACAATAAAAATCAACTTGTTCAATTTCAACTGGGTCCCATTATTAGAAACTAACCAAACTTTCACCAATCTATCCTTGAACAGTATCCTTTAAAATATATGGAACTGTGGAAGTTCGTGCCCCAGTCCGACTTTCACTTGGTTTTCTTCATTTAGTACAGCGGTTCCCAACCAGTGGTCCGCAGCAGCCTAAATATGGTCCGCGAATGATTTAAATTTTATGACTGGGGATGGTAAGGCAAAGATTCTGTTTAATATCACAGTTAATTTTTATTATACCTACATGCTTAATGGTCCCTGCTACCAATAATGATATAAAAGTGGTTCTTGATCAAGACAAGGTTTGGAACCTCTGATTTAGTACATCCAGTCCCATACAATGAATATGTTGAATAACCATATTTGGTACAATATTTGTACCAATTGTCGACTTTATAGATATATATAATATTTTTTAATTATTCTATTACTATATGAACAGGTGCCAGCAGCGCTACCCCCCGGCTATGCATACTTCTACCAGCCACCACCTACCACATACCAATATGGCGTTTATCCTACAGCTGTAAGTGGTTGATAATATATATTTTTTATATCTGCTAAAATACATTCTTTCTCATTGTCAAATATATTAAAATAATTTTTAAATATTAATTTGCTACTCTAGCCTTTTACAATAACTACTAAAACGCATAATTCGAAATATTATAATGTATATAGTTACAAAAAATAAATAAAATAATATAAATCAGGTTTACACTGTATCCCGCACACTGCCGCACACAGCAGGGGCGTGGGAACATAGTGTTAAGACACTCCGTTCCTCACTTTCCGCCAAATTTTGGAGGCATTTGCGTGCCACGTTTTGTCTGGACACCTGGAGTGAAGAAATTGGAATTATAAATTTAAATAAACATTTCATTTCCTCGTTAGCGTTTACGGTCACACTTTGTGCCACTGTGCCACAACTGGCCTCAACATAGTTCCCAGCACATAGATCCCAGTTTTCATGTCAATAATAAAATGAATCGTAATGTACAATATTGTTTTTTTAGTTTAGTTAATTATAATGAAAAATACATTTTTTTAAATTAAAAAATACATTGTTTTCCAGTACGGCGGTGGATCAAGTGTAGGCGGCGTAGGCGGTGTAGGCGGAGTGGGAGGCGTAGGTGGCGTAGGTGTGAGTGGAGTCACGGGCGGAGGCAAAGTGTCCGCCTACTCGCAGCAACAGCCGCCTTACGATGCACAAGATTCCTATAAGAGTGGTAGGTTTTTATATAATTTTGTATAACAATTTAACTATAGGCGTCGTAGTCTGTACACTACCCACAGTGTAGGCGACGTAGTCGGTGTTAGTGGCGGAGGCGTGAAGGCAGTATTATAGGTCACATAGGCGTTGTAGGTGTAAGTGAAGTCACGGGAGTCACTAAGCAACAGCCTAATGTCGCACAGGATCCTCTTAAAAGTCGTTCCCATTTCTGATTCTAGGTATAACAGTTTTAAATAACAACATGTATAGTTGAAGTTATTTGCAGATGGCTGCACAGATTTATTTTAGAATTTTTTCTTACTTTTGATTATTTTGTTTCTCAGTGTAGAATAATATGCTTTTGAGCAGAAAAATATATTTTTATACGTGTTTTATTTTATTTGTTACATAATAATGTTTTATAATGGAATTTAAAAAAAAGATATCAATATAAGTTTATCAACTTTATTAATCACCATCTTAATATAGTTTAGCTATGCAGTTGCTAGTGTAGTCTTCAATTTTGTAATCTTATAAAATTGACACGAGTTAATGTTCTTAATTTTTATTTTCATATTTTATTAACCAAATTTAGTTGGTTAAATAAAATTAAAAAATATATACATTTTACTGTTAATAATTAATATATTTTTTTGATATTTTCCAGCGGGCCCATACACGGCGAACGCTAACAAATCAGCCGGCGGTGCTTCCGCTGATCTCTCAAATGCGATGTATGCTAAGACACATGTGGCGCTTAATAAAGTTAATGTGAGTTCATTATTTAAATATTTCTATATATTGGAACAACGCTTGACAGCAAACGTGACGGTTGTGGGTTAGATTCTCACTCGGAACGGATGAAACGTTTTCATTTCCACGCTCTTGTGACAAGACAAGGCGCGGCGTTATATTTCATACACGCCATGTTGTAGAAATTAAAAAAAAACGCGTGAGGAACGGAGTATCTTAACACTTTGTTCTCTTTGCCTACCCTGTGCTATATGTGGGATACAGCTCGTTATAAAAGTATAAAATAAGTACTTAATGCATAAGATATTTAAAACAGAATTACAAATATGTATTTTGATATGGAAAACAAAATGTCTTATATATTATATTATTTGCATTTGGGAGATTGGTGTTCTAGTTAGTGGTATGGTGTTTTTTTTTAATTAGACGGTGATCGAGTTTTGTTTTGTGGCATGCGTGTGTATGTTATATATTTTTTTTTATTGCGCAGATATTTTTTTATTAAAAGGGGCCGAATTCCAAAAAAATCGTAGTCAAGAGAAGTCAGTATTATCAATCATTTTATTATTTTAGTACGCCAAGAAGACCAAAATAATAAAAAAAATGTCTTTTCAATAACTAATTTCAATTGTACTACAGATAATAATGAAAGTATCAATACAATAAATGGTAAACAGCGAAATCATGCTACATGCATTAAAAAAAACACATAACAACTACAACACTAATTATCCGCTTAGGTATTTACAAACAATTGTGGCCGTAGTGCTCGGCGTCTTATCTGTTAACGGAAGGTTTTGGGTTCGATTACTACTAATATTTCTTTTTCGTTAAGACAAAGCTCAGCGTTGAGCTATGCCATTAAATTTAATGGTTAGGTTCTCTCTAGCTATCCTATAGGATCACACACAGCTAGAGAGAACCTAATTGTATACAATTATTCAGAACCGTTTCTGGAAGCGCTACTCGGTCAATGAGCGCCTTAACTAAGTCTCCGTCTCGCCCAGAGTTAAGCAGATTTTAATTACAATTGTCAGGTAAATGATAACGAGTAGTCATTTGTTTTTGCGGAAATTACCACTAAGAATTGTTGTTACAATCATCCATTGCGATTACAATTTGCCTAACGCATTTGGATCGCATTGGTAGTAACTGGTTCCCAAGAGAATACACATGTCTTCAGGAGAGTAGGCCTTAGTTGTGGGCGACAGCCGCGACCGTTACCGTCTCCTATTGTTGCTGGGGAGTGGAGATGGAAGAGATGAAGAGTTTGTTAGTTAGTAGTAACAATTGCATCCGCAGAGCTACGAGAAGGCGGGCTTCCACAGCGGCACGCCGCCCCCCTTCGGCGCGGGCTCGCACCTCTACATACCGGCGCCGCCGCATCACCACCCGCACCACCACGCGCCGCAGCACCAGGTACGTAAACACCAGCATGAGACACGTGACACTAGTGATGTTCTTGGATTTTATCTGATGTGGGGATATTAGCATGGGTACTGTCATGGATAGAGTTTCTGTTATTTTTTTAAATGAAATAAGGTTGCGTTTTATATTATAGATATTTTAATATTCAAGAGTAGTAAATTTTATAAATTTTAAACTAAACTTTTGAACATGGTTACCGTTTTCATTCTTAGATAATATGAATGAAAATGGCATCTGAATCTCAGACTTGAGAGCGATTTATAACTACGGACCTAAAACACTAAGCTAAGAAGAAACTATTGCTTTCTTCTATATATATCAATCCCAATCCCAATATCAATTATATTATCAAATACATTATGGGCACTACTCATATTTTTTACTACATAATTTTAAACATTGATATGATGTTTTATGTCAACATATGTATATATGCCTATAATAAATTTAAAATGTAGTTGTAACACAGACACAGTAGATGACAGAAATCAGAAAATCTGTCAATAATTTTTTTAAAAGGTTAAAAAACCACGTGCCTGCACTAATTGGCTAAAATAATGATAAATTAATCAGGTTGACTACAACCTGATTAAAACATTTGCATTTAAGATGTGTGAAAATCACTAATATCAATGACCTTATGACGAGAGACATTATCATGGACACTCACTTTCAAACTACTTCTAATAATACATATATATGTATAGTACATTTTAATAGAAAAATAATAAATTGTGTATATTTAATATTATAAAAGTTCAAAAGAGGCCAGTCGTGCAGAAAGTGGGGAACGGAGTGTGTTAACACTAGGTTCCCTCTGCCTACCCTGCTGTGTGCGGGATACAGCGTGAAGCTGATTTATTTTATAAAAGTTAAATTATTAATTATCAATTCAAAAAAATATGTAATAAATGATATTGTAACTAATTATTAATTTGTGATTGTAAATGTATGTTTATGATTGATTTATTTGATTATTTCGTTACTTAATACTTAGTTTTGTTATTTTTATTATTAATTTATGTTAAAATTATAATTTTGGTAATATAGATTTTGTTCTATATTATATTTATTTATTACACACACACACACACACACAATAATAAATATGTATATATATGAATAAACAAATAAAATATATAATTGCATGACACTATATATATATATATATATTTAGTAGTAAATTATAATTATATTATAATTTTAATTAAATTCTTAGAGTTTGCTTTCGTTTGTAGATGGATGGTCGGGTGAACAGTAGTCATAATAGGCGGGTAAGTTGTGTGTTTATTTTGCTGTATATGTTGTTTGTTGGTTTGTGTTCGTTTTATATATATTTATATGTGTATTTGTTTATGTCTTGTTTTTATTAATGGTGGTAAAGCTAAAAGGCAAAGTAATTTTACATTTATTTCGTTTTATTATTTACGGATTAGTAGTAGGTAATCAATCATTTCAGTAATATTTGTCTTTTTTTCCTCAAAGTTGATTTTAAATTAAAATAAAAGTATAAGTGAAAGTAGTAAGTTAAAGGTTATTTTTTTAAAGTAAAAAGTGGAACAGTAAAAAAAGTCACTATTTTTCTTTTTCTTTGTAAAATGTTTGCTTGCTTGCTTTATCGTTTCTTTGTTTTGTAATATTATTTTATGTATTTATATTTCATTTAGTTACCCGCCTTGATAATATTATGCATGTTGTTTTTTTTTTATATTATTTATATATATTATAGATATAATAATAACGCTCCATATCTCTATCTGTTTATGATGATAATGATAATAGTCGTTTCGCATAATAAAAAAAATAACATTTACTACAACTATTTTTCATAACATTTTTTTTGGGTGTTTTTTTTTTAAAATAAAATGATATATTTTAAACTAGGTTTATGGCTCCTGTAACATTGAATTCATTTTACATATTTAAATAAAAATATACACACTCTAAGATTTATTACGAAAATAGGCTAATTACAAATCATTCTGTACCCTACAAATATGTACATAAAAATTTTATAAATAAAAACAATTTCTTTCTTCTTTATCCCGTTAAGACAGTAAGATCATAATGTCAACACACGCCGTTATCTTCTTTCCGCCCGAATTTGAGAAACTGTGTTTTCTGTAGCGTAACTCAACGCTGCGTTTTATCCTTAAATAACTAATTTTGTTTTTATTTTGTTTGTAGGAAAGCGCTTCTTCGGGCAGATCGGGTGCAGCTAAGCCGGCCGCCAGCAAGCCCACTTACTCGCAGTCGTACTGGGCGCCTAATTAACTTGGTAAGTATCTATTAGAGTTTATATGTATAGATACATATAATATAATTTGTAAGTGATATCTGTAGATGGAAAATATATAAGAAAATCTATTGTTTGGGGCATTTATCAATGTACGAACACAAAACGATTTTTTTTTGGTCTGTTCTTCTGTGCGTTTATACACAACAACGTACGTACGTTTTAATTTCACATATGAATATATAGGTTAACATATTATAATATTTATCCAACAGGGACCGAACAGGCAATATGGAGACGTGTAAATACAACGCCCGACCTCTACTCAACTGCCGACGGTCGCCGCGTCATATACGACTTCCTCGGAACCACCCACTGTCATTGTCATAAACACGTATAAATACACATAAACACATATAAATACACATAAACAAGTAGGAACACATACAAATGTGTTTGTGTAGCCGGCGCGTTAATCGTGTCAATTTGTATGGAAAATATTAATAAAAGTATTTGATAAAAATAATTAATTGATAGTGTGTATAGTTGTCGATTTTGTAAATGCTCTACTGAATACTTATTAATTAATATAAACGCGCGGGCGACGTTGTTTTGTTTGCACTAGTGTTGTGTTTTATGTGTGTTTATATGTTTGTTGTTCTAGCGACACACTGGCCCCCCATGTAATTTTTTTCTTCATTTCTTTTATTACATTTAGCAATTAATATATATTATAGTACATATATACATAAACAGTACGTGTATCTATTAAAAAAAACGGAACTGATATTGTAAAATAAATAAAATAAAAGGTAATTGAATGTTTAAAAGCTATGTTAATAAAAGTGTATCATGTGTTTTTTTATTATTATTAATATTAAATTCGTAGTGTATTTTCGATGCGTCGTATCGCAGCGCTCTTTAGTTAGTTAGTCGGGGGTTCGATTCCGCTGCGACGCGATGACACTTTGTGTAAGTCCACTCCGTTAGGTTACAATTGTTTTTTTTAATAAATAAAATAAATTAAACAGTAGTGCTACATTATTGTTAATAATATACAGATTTATATGAAATCTTATATTATTGACATCATTATCTCTTTTATATATATATGTATATGTAAGTGTATGATGCGCTATGCGCGTCAGTACTTGTATTTAGTTTTTTTGTAATTATATATTATTATTAAATAAATAAAAAAATACTAAATGAATGGACAACGTATGTAGTCCGTTATTAATAATGGTCTTTTTTATTGAATCGAGTTGAGATGATCTCGCGTTTGATTGGAGTATGGGGAAATACACATATTGGAACATGGTTCTGGATTTTTATTTAATGCCTTTGGATACTGGTAATAGTTTATATATTTTGTTAATATGGGACTTTCAGCATTACGGTTGTTTGCTTCTTTTATCTATTACTACTGTCTACTGCGTTATATGCGGCTAAGAAATAATTGTGCCTTGTATTCGGAACGTGCAAAAATATGGCCAGAACATATATAGTGAAGGATCGCAGCGCCATAAATGTGCACCAACTACGGGCCTAGTAAAACTTGTCAGTTGTATTTTAAAATTTTCATTATTGCTGTTGTAATGTACACTGCAAAAATAACAGCAGGAGTAGTTCGTGGAAATGTTATGTTTTTCACTAATCGGCCTGGAATTTAGACCAAAGATTTAATATCCGATATTGGACACCTTAAATTACAATACTTATTAAGACAATTTTATTCGCGGTGCATTTCTTAGGATATTTATTAAGTATTGTTTTAGTTAGAGGCCGTAGTGGCGCAGGGGCACAAGAGTGACTGAAACGCAACGGTTGTGAGTCCGATTCCCACTCGAACGGGGAATGAATTATTATTTATTAATATTTTCATTTCTTCGCTCTGGCACCGAGGCAAAAGCCTGGCTTTGAGTTCCACTACTCAACACGCACACCTCTGCCTATTCTGCTATATATCCGGTGTACATCGTGTAGCTAAAACACATGTTGATGTCGATGTCGATGGATCGCCATGGTATCCAAAAATTTGGAGTGAACGAGTTGTGTTCCCACGATATTCATAAAAATATATCGAAAGGTGAATTTGCTGGTACTTCATCAATAAATTATTATCAATTAAAACGATTAACACACATGTTAACAACAGATATTGCTGGATTGTCATTTACTAATTTATAAATTTTATTAACAAAATTGTGGAACCTAAGTGTGGAATAACACTTTAAAAAAATGTTTAAAGTAACAAGATAATCGACGTATGAAAGGAAAAAATGTAAATAATATAAACGAAATATAATATAAAAAATTTAATGCAAAAGGAATGTTTTAACAATCGTAGAATTAACAATGTAAAAGGCACCATCTGAAAAATCACTATTCAATTATTAATAATTGAAGAATTAAAAAATAATATATACTCAAGTTAACCATGAAATACATATTTATTAAATAAGTAATCTTATTCCAAAAAAGTAAATATAATTATTGTATCAAGCTCATATTTAATTTGGCTAGTTACTTAGTATGTAGCATACACTATTCAATAGTTCTAATATATATAGTTCTGTATATTGAATTGTAATTTGGCTGAAATTGTTTGTTAGTTGCAGTTGATAAACTCTAAAGTTTAACTAAATAAAATAATATATTCCCATTCAGAGATAGGTAGAATTTAATTTTCATTAAATATTTAGGTTTGACTGACATTTCTATGTAACTTGGCGTTTTAAAAGTGCGTGTAATGATCTAGTTGAATAAAGAATATTTAAATTTTGTTGTCATTACAAATTAATAACGTAAATGTTAATTGATGTCTCTGAGTATAGACTATGTGGACTTTTGGAGCTTGAAGAGGAAACATGGATTTTTCATGTAGAATATTTTCTTTTTAATATAACTTCATAAATGTATTGAGGCAGCTTCATCCACTATCCAATATAAAGAACCTTCTGGTTTCACTCTAGTAGCTGGTAGATCTTCTTTGTCGTTCAAAATACGCTGAAAAATATTTATTTATTTAGTCTTTTGTATTGCAGTGTCTGACTGTAAACACAATGGTTGTTAGTTTAATCCTCACACAAGGGAAAGTAGTATATAAAATATTTTCATTTTCCTGCTGTAGTAGAAATGTGAAGCATGAATGGGGATATTTTTTTTTTGTAAAGACATTACCTTTGTCATGTCCCTAATAAACGTAATGTCTTTACAAAAAAAATAAATAAACCTACAACCACCTTGATGCTGTGCCACTGTACCGTGTATGTAAAGTATGATGACATTTGAAAATTAAATCCCAAGTCATTATAAATTAATGGGAATTATAACAGAGTATCTTAACACTAGGTTCCCAGGTTCCTCTGTCTACCCTGCTATGTGTGACATCTATGCAAAGCTAAAAAAACATCTTAAACAATAAAAACTTTAAATCATGAATTGCAATACATTATTACTATGACTTAACAATATTTTTAAATTCATATTAAGATATGCAATCATATTAGCAGATAAATCTATTTGATAATATTGTAATATTTAATGCTTCGCATTATATTTAGCCATTTATAGCTGGGTAGGCTTCATACACCCTGGGCATGAAGGGGCCTACTAAGTCAGTTTAAATCTTTAATTAAATTTACATCATTTTTTCTAAATTCTAAGGATAAATAGACGGAAAATAAAACAATTATTAATATATCTAACTTGCACAGTAAAACAAAACATAATATATTGCAATATGTATCCCAAGGTGAAATATCAATTAAGAAAAAAATATATAAACCCTTTTCAGTAGTTCAACAGTGCAATAAAAACATTTGCGATTTTTAATTTTCAATACTTTACCTGATTTATTAAACTCTTAAAGACAGACAGACAGAAAGAAAGAAAATAATAAATCAATTACATTTTAATAATTTTGCCAATTAGATTTTTTTATCTGACTATAGGCATAATTGTTGTATGTTTTCAATATCACTAAGGTGAATTATCTTTATTAAATTTTGCCATCCAACAAATGAGATCACAAAAACTTTATAGTGTATGAGAAACAGAATATCTTAACACTAGATTTCCTCTACCAAACCTACTTACTATAAATGTAAAAAAAAACTTCAAACTGAATCACTTACTTTTGCCATATCAGCTTTACCCGACCCACTAATAGCAAAAATACAATTTCTTGCACTATTGATGACTTTGTAAGTCAAAGTAATTCTTGAGGGCGGTGGTTTTGGGGAATCTATTATAGAGGCCACATTTAGATTTGCTTCCTCAAGTAAGCTATGGTTTGGAAATAATGAACATGTATGTCCATCTGGTCCCATACCCAGCAACAGGAGGTCGAATTTGTAAATGTCACTATTGAATGTATTTTTTAGTTTTTGGTCATAGTCTAGTGCTGCGTCTTGAGCTGTATATCAAAGAAATATGTTAGTTTAATATATAATTATAAATAAATTTATAATAATTAGTTGTACCTATGTATATTACCAAAACTAAAAGTTACAAAAATATTTAGAATAAGCACAGAGAATGAATGACTTATCACAATTTAGATAAGGAGTTACTATTACATCTTCATTCTGGGACGACAACTAAGAGCGGAGACTGTCTTTGTGAAGATAAAAATTAAATAACTAACCTGATACTCCTTGTTTTATAGTTACAAACTGATCTCTTTTCAATTTAGTTTTGGGTATTAACATTTTATCGTAGGCACCAAATGTAGAGTCTTCACTATCTTCTGGAACAATTCTTTCATCGCAAAATGCAAGAACCCATTTTGACCAGTCTGTCTCCACTTGTGGTAATCCTTCACACAAATATTTTACGACTGATCCACCTAATATTAGAAAAAACATTACATATTATTATTAATCATATTTTGATATACTTTTAAACTTTTTTACGTATGCTTATAAATTACGCAATTATGATATTATAGAGATTTTATTCTTATATCATATTTAAGACACAATCAAAAACTTTCAAAACTTTACCGGATAGACCGACGAAAAACTTTCCACGATTAAGAATAGCATCGTTAGAAATTTTCTCTATATACGATGACAGCTTTTTAATTAGCTCTTGTTCATCAGCCACTTTAATTATGGTCATAGTTAAATGACTTATTGACTAACTACAAAGTTTTAAAGTTCAATAAAATTATTGTAATTGTAATGACAAGCACAACCTTCAAGGTTCAAATTCGGAGTTCAAGTAAATTGTCAAAGGTGTGTTTCAGAGCACGTAGAATCGTTATAAAAAATAAATAAAATAGTCGATATAATGTAAAAATAAATCTTCTTTTATTTCATAAAATATTGTTTTCTTTAATTTATTATATTATTGTATATACATGAATAAATAAATATGTAAATAAAAAAAAAATAGTTAAAAAATAAGAATCTCTTCCAGTCTTCTAATTAATTTATTACATAAAAAATAATCATCGATGTATTTATTCAGTTTTGGATTATCTCATTAACGTATTATATGTAAGGTTCCATACAATTCTACTTATAAATATGACAGAAACATCTATAAAATGAAGACTAAAAAGATTTTACTATACGTTTTTCGTTCTTTAAATCTTCTTGTACTTCACCGGCGATTTAACGATCCAAAAGCAACAAATAACAATGTATACTTATTTTTAAAAATAATTACAATTTCAGTTTCATGCTGTACCCCGCAGATAGTAGGGTAAGCAGTGGGAACCTAGTGTTATAACACTCCCTTCTCCATTTTTCACAGGAATCTGGAGACATTGCGGGTTAAGTTACTTCACTTCCCCCAGTGGGAATAGAACCAACAACCAGTCGCGTTTACTGTCACTCGCTTGTGCACCTACGCCACGATTAGCCTCATATAATTAATGTTAATATTTAATAATTTTCACGAATCACAATTATATTGTATCGCATAAATTATAAATATGTAAGAATAGTTTTTAGCACATAATCAATTTCTATGTAACAAAAAAAATATATTAGAAAACATAAGCATTACAGGTCATTAAACGCAAAAAGTTTGTCAGAAGTGGGATTCGAACCCACGCCCACAGAAGTGGACTGCGACCTGAACGCAGCGCCTTAGACCGCTCGGCCATCCTGACATGTTGTATTTAATCGAAATTTATAGTTACTAAGTGGAGTGAAATTATGAAACATATCCTATAAACGATTACTTATTTATAGTCTGATTTTAATAAAGGTACAATAGTTTAATATAATATTAATAATTTTAAAGATGTGCATATAGAATTTTTAAATGTGTTTTTTTAAAGAACAGATTGATAAAATTACCTTTGACTTTCAACATTAATAATTTAAATAAATATTTTTTTTTATTTTAATTTTAAGAATGTAAAATAAAGTATTAGGATTATTTTGCTTCGGATTAGGTCGGTACAATAAAGTTAATTTAAAAAAAAAAAATAATAACTTAATTAAATTTAAATATATTAACGTGTTTTTCATTATAATAGATATTAAAGTAATTAAAAGTTTTATTTGAAATTACTTCAATAAACGCTTTTCGCCGATGTACAGCAGCACCAATATATCAAAAGACACAAACTTAATCTACCCACCACTAGATGGCGTTAGACATGAAACAAAACATCCTGCTCTATATAATTACAACGCATGAGACCCAGTATATATGAAACCACATGTATGAAAAAGTGAAAGTATTACCCAAAACGGGCACGTCGACCGCCACCGGCCGGTTGTTGACCGTCAAAAATATTCGCCATGACGTAATTGTAGTAATATCGATGACTGTACGCAAAGCTTTTACTATTTACTATAATATACAGGTATACTCGTAGGTTAGTAATTGTCTAGGTGGGGTAGCGTGCGAGCTTTCCTTTCAGTTGTAGGTATTAGAGCTTTAGAACCTTGTTCAACTATTGTAGAGTATCGTCGTGGTGCAGAGGCACAAGTGAGTGTGACTGTAACACGGCGGTTGTGGGTTTTCATTGCTTCGCTCTGGCAACTCAACGCCGTGCTTTTCTGGCATCAGAGCGAAGCAATGGAAATATCAAGAAATAATAATTCATTCCCTCGAGTGCGAATCAAACCCACAACCACCGTGTTAAATGTTAATTTAAATAAATATTTCAAATGTAAATTTAAATAAATATTTCATTGACGCGAGTGGGGATCGAATCCACAACTAGTCGTGGTTACAGTCACATTTTGTGCCCCTGCGCCACGACTGGCCTTAATCTTTATTAATTAGATAATTATAATTAAAACGATACAAATAACATGCTGTTCATTCAGGTATCTATAAATTAATATGTGGGTGCCAAAAGTAGCCACCTTTTTAGAATATCGCGAATACTATTACAATACTAAAATATTCGAAAATAATTATAAATTATAATAAAAATCACATTTTTTATCATAACACTACAATCAATATTGTTGTAGGTACTTAAAGCTTCGTGTATTTCTATACATTATATATTAATTACTAGTGATGTGCCACGAAAATGATATATTAATAAAAGAACCTTGAACTATCGCCGAATTCATGATCGGCCCTGCCTAGTGTCTATAATTAGCATTAATAATGATTTTGTTAATAAAAATATCAGTTATGTTCTCTTTTATACTAGATTTCACAAGCGGCTTCACCCGTGTGTTTTATTAAAAATAAATAATAGATTGTAAGAAGATAACTTTTAAGTCATCTGCGGTCTTGCGACAGGTTGTAAGTGTTTTCATTTCTTCTCTGGTAGAGAGGCAAAGCGCGGCGTTGGGTTCCGCCACTCAACACGCAAAGCCTTTAGAATTCGGTGGAAAATGGGCTATTGCTGTATGCGGGATGTTAAACTGAAAAAAAGATTTGCAGTAACGTCAAAACGTAATATAACCTATAACATTTGTCACAAACATTCAACACAAAAACACAAAAAAAAAATACTCAGTCAGTAGTTCTTCAGATTAATATGTTCAACCAAACAAACATGTACTGCATGTTGAGTGACGGGGTTAAACTCCGCGCTTTGTCTACCAGCAAAGTGGGACAAGTACAGTGGAACAGCTCATTGCGCCATGACAGCCTATAACTTAATTAATATACCTTTTTTATAAAGCCGTATACATAATTAATAACAAAATCCCAGCATCCGTTTTAAAAGCTATTATCTATATCAAAATGAATGACCGTGTAATACACTCGACACTCGACAGTGTTTAACAAGTTACTTCAATTAGTTGTGAAGTTTGACTTTAAAATCTATTATTTCGCCTCCAGGCTTGGCCTCGTCGGGTCTTTTTAACGTCTCCATATACTTATATATACACCTATAATTAGTAAATCTGTGTGTAGACTCATTACTAATATTTCATTAAGAGCAACTCTTTTATATTATTAATTAATAATGTATTTAAGTGCTTATTAATATAATGTCTGCCATCGCACATCTTATATGGCACCACATATATGTAAAGTGAACACCAAAAAACAAAAGATTTACAATTATCGAAAGATATTGCGGAAAATTTGATTTGTATGTTTATATGTAGTATATATCTAATTTAAAAAAAAATAGGTTGAAGTTAGCAGAATGTAAATGTAGTCATATTAACGAAAAATATACACAATATAAATTGATTTATTAAGTTTTAAAAATATAATATTTTATGATTTGATTTATTTGAAAACATATTCTAATAAATAAATTGCATTCCTTTAAACGCTGTTTTAAATGCATTTTAAAAGGTTCGCTTAAGTCTATACCGTTAAGTGTTACGAGCGCCAGGTACTTCTCTAAGCTCCTCACAAAATATACCTTAAATAAAAAAAGGAAATATTACTAAAAAAACCGGTCAATTGCGATTTCAGGATGAGAGGGAAGTATAATTTATAAAAATTGACAAAGTTAAGTTTGCGGACGTATGCACCCATTTTGTATGAAATGAACTACAAATATTAAAAGAAATCTATGAAATATATTAAAATTTTACATCAAATAAACTTCATAATTGTCCAAGAATTTCATACAACATGCAGCAAAATTGATGCATAAATATTCGTATTACACGATACATATATTCACACGATCTTGAGATAAATGCTCTTGAAAGACGGACAGACGTACATCATAAAGTGATCTTATAAGGGTTGTTTCGAATTCGTTGTATTGAAATCATTCTTTGTCTCAAGCACTTCTTTTTGTTCAAATATTTTCTATAGGTAGATATTTCATTGTAGAGAACTCAATATATTCTTAATTTTCAATTGATACCACTGTTGTGCTTGTTAAATAAACTGTTTATAAATGGAATATTAGATAAATTTGTAGAAAAGTATACAAAAAAAATGTTTTAGTGGGTATTTTTACAAAATTATATATTTATATATATTTGCTACAAATTTAGTCTGGATTACAAATTTTGATTATTACGATTATTTTTCTCCAAATAGTAAAGAGTATTATACTCTTTAAACAAATATGAGACAATAACATGGCTTACTCGCTCTGGCAAAAGGCGGAAGCGGGGCGTTGAGTTCCGCTACTCAACACGCACTTCATCAAGAATTCGGAGGAACGTAAAACAGAAGTGTCTTAATAAGAACAAAGTGTCTTAACCAGGTTCCCTCTCTCTCTATCCTAATATGTGCACCGCACATGCACCTGGTGATCAAACCAAAAACCGCTGCGTTTACAATCAGATAACATTTTTTTAGATTTATAGATAGAGAATTGTAAAATAAAATATATATTTTTTCCAAGCAAAATTAAGTAAAAAACAAAGTATATAAAAAGGCTTAAGCCCCATATCACCTCAGCTCATATGAGCTGTTGACTTTGACCCACATACTCGTATGTAACACTTTCTGCACTGGATTCATGTTGACTACTTGTTCGGACTCTCGGTTGCACTTGTCACGTTTAAACATAAAAAAAATATATATTTCAGAGCAGTTAAAAATGTTTAATTAATTTATTATAAATATTTAATTAATTTAATATAAATTATAAGAATTGATATTTCATATTTTATACTTCTTCGTCCGTGCGTTCAAATGAAACTAAAAGTTCAAAAAGACATATTTTAAGGACCCCGTGGTAACTATGTGCACAGTGAGTGGGTTACGTCGAAATGATTAACCCGGAGTAATAAAATTGTTCTCGATAAATATACTATCAACTAAAAAGGTTTTTTTTTAATTTGAACCAGTAGTTTGTAGCGAGTTCAACCAAAACCAGAAATTATTACAGATTAAAAGGAATAGAATTTCATTTACTAAGTTTAAAACGTGTTTGTTGCCACTGTTTTCTACTTACTTCCGCCACTCAACACACAATGCGTCCGGAATCTGGTTGGAAGTGGTGGTGGTGGTGGTGGTGGTGGAAATGAGCGTCTTATCACTAGGTTCTCTCTGCCTACTCTACTAAGTGCGGGATACGGCGTAAAGCAAAACATATTTAGGATTTGGACTGTCGGCGTTAATCATAGCCTAATACAAAATATTTTCAAAATAGTTGCTTATAAAAGCAGCAAAATAAGTAAACGCAATGAGGAGAGTAGAACTCTATAAAGGTTACAAATTATGAATTTGCTTTAATAGTTGAATTAACAATAGATTTAGACGGGCGAAGAGCCGCGTTTGGGTAGCTAGTAAGTAATATATTCTAAATAGGGCGTCGTGGCGTAGTGGGAATGCGTCTGACTGTTACTGCTATGGTTACGGATTCGATCCCCACTCGCGAAAATAAGTATATCTATGTCTATGTTCCAATTTCCACGCCCAAGTAGACAAAGCGATGCGTAGATTTCCTCCACTCAGGTGCAATGTCTTTAAAGTGGAGAACGGAAACGGTTGTCTGTCTACACACTAGATTCCCTCTGCCCACCCTGCTACACGGTAAAAAACGTAAAGCTGTTTTTTTTAAACTATTCATAGCGCATACCTAAATATAGTTAATATTTGTTGTTTATACAGTTATAACCATTAAAAAAATTACGCAATATCAATATTTTCTCTGATTCTTTTGTCAGAAATAAAAAATAAAATCTTACATTACAAACAGACAGACCAAAAAATGTATGTCACATACTCGTTTGTAATGGCGGGCGTAGGTAGAAAAATAATTTATAAGAGCGATGTGATAAAGAATAAATTAAGGTTATCTTAATGCCATGGCGTTTATTCATTTCTCTTAGCGGCTAACACCTACTTCTTGCTTTGTTTAAAAATGTTGTTATTTAAAACATATTGTTGTAAAGTACTATTGAAATAGATACAGATATATATGATAGTTACGAGTTGAAATCCCTTTTAGGAAGTACAGTGTTGTCCACGTTTGACTTTAAGACAAAATGGTTGCTGTTTTTTTCAAATTCACGCTGTATCCCGTATATGGCAGGGTAGCCAGAGGGAATTTAGTGTTAAGACACTCCGTTCCTCACATCCCGTCAAATTTTCGCTGAATGCGTGTTGAGTGGCGGAACTTAACGCACCTTTCTTTGACTTGTTACCAAAACGGAGAAATGAAAATATTGATACATAATAATTGATTTCCTCGAGATTCAAGTCATTTGACTTATTAAGTAAACTTTTATCTTATTACAAAAAAAATGTTAAAAAAATATATAAAAATAAGTACTCGTAGATACGACTCGGGCGGATTTTTTCTTTAACAACTCATTGATTATTTCACATACATTTAATTAAAGTTAATTTCAATTACATTCTACGTAATTATAAATTACCTTGTAAAGGAATATTCCGTAATCATAAGCTATATATGGCCCTGGGCAACAGGTACGCAATTTATATATCATCAAAATATTGTTTATTATTATTTTCACGCTGTATCCCGCAGATATCAGGGTAGGCAGAGGCAGAGAACAGGCACGGGAAGGCAGGCAGTGGGAAACGGAGTGTCGTCGTTGTCCACTCTGCCGAATTTTGGAGGCATTGACACTAAACGCCGCTTGCCTCTGTGCCTGAGTGAGGAAACAAAAATAGTAAAGTGCTTATTGTCTCGAGTGGGAATTGAACCCGCAGCCTGTCGCGTTTACAGTCACGACTGGCCTCGATTGCTTTACTTGTTATCTGTATATTATTATTATTAATGTTTCCGAGTGACTGACAGATAGCGCACAGACTAAACTAATAGACTAGAAAGTAGACCTTTCAATCCTTAAAATTCCTTGGAAAGAAAAAGAATGAGATTATTCATTTAATGCCTTAAAGTTAAAGCAAACAAAGTGAGTGGGGTGACGACTAGTCTTAGAACATTTTTAAATTAGAAATAAATACTGGTGCTGTCGTCTCCATGAAAATAAGCTAGAAAGTCTTATAATATATTGTAAATGAAAATGTACCCATGAACTATCCTTATAACAATAATTATTTTTCCAGATTTAGAATGGTCGTCAGTATTTAGATTTTTTAGCTCCACAATCACCGTAAGAGTCAGGGTTTGACTGTGTTGTATTTAAAGTAATTATTACTTCTGTATTGGTTTAAATTAAGAGGTGATAGGACCCCGTGATTAGAAGGGTCGGCGACCACCACAAGGCTGACTTAAGGTTCAAATGTTCATATCACATATTAGTCTAGCATTTTCTCTGGTACTGTTAGTAGATAAACAGAAAAAATTGTACATAATTCAATTCAATCAGACATTATTTTCCTTTTTTGGCTTATTAAAAGCGGGACGGAGTGTCTTAAAAATAGGTACCCAAGTCCCCTTGTCCTACCCTGCTATGTGCGGGATACAGCGTGAAAGGTAAAGAAAAACAAATAAATATATGGAAAACAGTCCTCCCCTACACTCTGAAAAAAACTAACATGCTTAATTTCATACATTTGCTTAGTATAGTACCAGACCGCTTCTTTCAGAGAGAATTTACCTTTTCTAAGCATTATTCTATAGTTAATTGTATGTATAAATAAAAAAATATACAGATTTGAAGACAATAGTTTTATTTAAAGGTTATACATATTAAGATATTTTACAACATATGGCGTAGTTTTATATGTTTTTCCTTTATTTATTAAAAAACCAGGTGTAAATGTTACAAAAAGTAGCACAATAAAATTAAAGAAGAAATATTTTAAATTTTTGCAGAAATGCATTATTTTATTTAACAAAGGTGTTTCCTACAGTTATTAAGCAAAATCTCTTTTTTCAGCCTCACGCCGTGGCCGTATGTATCAGGTTTGGTCTCTACCAAACCTGCTCCCTCTGGAGCCTAGTGTTAAGACACTCCCACTCCCCACTTTCCGCCGCCTCTGCCGTCTGGAGGCATTCCATGTTGAGTGGTGGAACTCAACACCGCGCTTTGCCTTGAAACCAGAGCGAAAAAAATTAACTGAAAAATTACTAACTTCAATCAATAACAAAACAAATTTGGAACAAAACAAAATGCATTATTACAGTATATATTATTATTTGTAAACAACACTTTTCTTTAAAGCGTATTTGTACACGTGACCAGCTTAGTGTTCACGTAAGTCGTCGCATGTGCCGAAGCGCGTGCTTCTCTTACTTAGATACTTATTAAATTTTAAATTCTTTCACCTTTCACATTTTTTTTAAATCACGCATATATCAGGGTAGGCGAGGGAACCTGGAAACTAGTGTTAAGACACACCGTTCCCATCAAGGCTGAAGGAATTGAGTTCCGCCGCTCCATATATATTGCCACGAAAATAGAGTGGTGCATTAGAAACGTAGTGTTTTAACATTAGTTGCCTGCTGTTAAACCTGCAATTTCCAGAATATTTGTATAGTCTTTTTTAAATATACAGATATTTAACGTCTTGTTGGTGTCATTTGTTTGTTATAATAAGCTTTTCACTGTTTTGTCACAAGAAACCCAGGTATCTAGTGCTCAAGACACTTAAAACACTCCGCTCTCAATTAGGCACATCTGTTCATCGCTTTCCGTCTACTTCTAGACGCATTGCGTATTTAGCGTCGAAATTCAACGCCACACAATTCAATACATTGACTTCTTCATACATGCCCTTCGGGGATGCTCACGCTGTTTACGTGACTTTCCCGTAGCACCGTCTATTATGTGTTCTCGAAAGTAACAGAGGTCCCGCTCTTTCACTCACTCTCCTTTTTTTAATCTGATAAATATATGAATTAAATAATTAATTTGCTGACGGTACTTTAAATGAATGCGTGCGTCGGAAGCAGGCGTGGCACGCGTGCACTCGTTCTAGACATACGTAAGTAACGTGTTGGTCGTTTAATGTGCCCTAAATATTATCGTATCCTTTTACTTTACTTTACTTTATTATTGTGAAATATCCGAGCTGATACTAGTATAGGAGTACTAATTAAGAGATCTCTCTATTACTCAAATATATTGGGAAAATTTAAATAAGAAGCGTCGAGGCACAGTGCGATGTCTGATTGTAAAAGCAACGGTCGTGGGTTCGATCGTCGGTTGGAGGACTGATTATACTTATTTAGATTATTTTTTTTAAGTACCCTACCACGCAATGTCTTAAAACTTTAGTCTTGGCACTACACGATCATCAAAGGAAAGTACAAGTTGCATAAGTTGACAAAACTAAGTCCACTGGCATGTATTTATATTTTATAAGAAAAGATTGTAGTGGTTACATATGACTGTATTACCAATTACATAGGAATGTAGAACAAATTTTATAGGAATTAATTACCAAATTTAGATTTTTTTCTTTTATTGATATTAAAAATAAATATGTATAAAATGTATATATTAAGAATTCTAGGTCAACGTGGTTTTGATGAAGGAACTCTAAAAATAATACTATTTTTGCAGGATTTTTGTTTCAAATTTCATAATTTGTTAGTCGAACTAATATAGTTATGAAATGTACTACACCAAGTTGACAGGTATTAGCCATTATCTATTTCATCAGAATCCAGTATATTCTTGTTAATGGTTGAGAAAGTATTCGTAACTCGCAAATTAAAATATTAATATCAATATATCTCAGTTATTGATTTGTATCAAAATGTAACGCCATCGTGGTGCAGTCAATACATTTTGGACTATAAATGTGATTGTGAGTTCTATTAAAAGAGGCCAGTCGTGGCGCAGTGGCACGAAGTGTGACTGTAAAACCCACCGGTTGTGGGTTCGATCCTTACTCGAGGAGATGAAATATTTACTTAAATTTATATTTCCATTTCTTCGCTCTGGTGTCGAGGCAAAGCGCGGCGTAATTTATTTATTTTTTTATTTATTAAAAATCCATTAATTTTGTAGTTGGTGCTTAATTTAAGAAAAACCACCTAAATTGGCACCGATATGTAAATTCTTTAGATTGGCATTTCCCCTTAAGGTTTTAAATATACCTAAGTATAAAGATATCAATAATTTTGTATTATCTTTACTTTGAAGTAATTACCTACGCCACGATGGTAATTTAGTTCACTTCACACTTTACTTTATAGTAACTGAAATATTAATGTACAACTAAATTTATATCATACAGCTATAATAAATGATATTCATTACGGTTTGCGGATTTAAGGAGAGGTTAGAATGTAAGTGACCTACGGAGCTACGACCTCATTATTAAATATTGTGAGCTTTTACTTCAACTAATTTTATATATATATTTTTTATATATTTTCTTTTCTTTCTAGTATCTATATATGACGCCGTCGTGGCGCAGGGGCACAGGGGTGTGACTGTAACGGTACAGTTGTGAGTTCGATCACCACTTGTGGGAATTAATGAATTGTTATTTATTAATATTTTCATTTCTTCGCTTATGTACTAAGGCAAAAGCGTGGCGATGAGTTCCTCCACTCAACAAGCAATGCCTCGAAAAATTCGTCGGAAAGTGGGGAACGGAGTGTTTTAACAGTAGATTCCCTCTGTCAACCCTGCTATGCGAAGGATACAGCGTGAAGCTGATTTATGTATCTACCTATATAAATATTTAATATTTAACCTTATCGTGGTGCAGATACAATTCCTGAAGGTTCAAAAAGCAAGGTTCAACGTGGAGTTCAGCCACTCCACACGGGAGGTCCCGACGTCTATCTAACCTAACTATGCGAAGCTGGAAATTATCTTAACTTTTTTTTTATTTATTATTTTTTTTTTATGGAAAAGACACGGCAAACGAGCGTTCGGGTCACCTGATAGT
>DWAO01000827.1:0-22177 GCA_018230605.1 Heliconius congener | reverse complement strand
ACCAGAGCTAAGAAATGGAAATATAAATTTAAGTAAATATTTCATCTCCTCGAGTTCGAACCCACAACCAGTTGGTTTTACAGTCACACTTTGTGAATTGAAAACACATACTATAGAATAATTACAACCTAACATACAATCCATATTTAGTCTTGTGAAGTGAAACTTTTGTGTGGTTATGCATCGACACTGGTGGACGTAACACGTGAAGAGATTCGTCCAAATGTAAACAAGCTGGGCATCCACGCCTTGTACACAACCACCTAAAGGCACCTGATCTTTTCATAAAAATATGCTTATAGAATGTATGACCTTTATAATAATACCGCTTCTTTCCATCTTCAAATTCTATCAATCCTTGAAGTGAAAATGCTGCATTAGTATCTATAGCAATTTATTTATAGCTTAAAAATCTTAGTACTACAGGGTAAACTCTATGTATTATTAAATAAATAATCAAACTAAACTATTTTTAATATGTGTTCTATCAGTAAGTAATGGCCCATAATATGTTTATTTAATATTGATTAGGTATTAGTCGTTTACTTTTATGATCTAGGTATAAACCTAGAAACAAATAGAATATTTTGTCCTCATAAATCATTGATTTGCATAATAATAAAAAAAATCCGTCAAGCATTTAGTGTTTTAAATAAAAAGTATTTCTTATCTATGCAAAATTAAACTAATATCACCAAATCAATCAAAATTATTTTACCAAAACAAAGGTTTCATTTAATTTTTTTATATACATACAAATTAGGACCAACCTCAAATAAATCTGGAGGTCTATGCGAATAAGCTACCTTCGGTTACAGGTTTTTTTGCCAGAAATATAGAGAAGATAGTTAAATACAACTAAATAAAAGACTGATGTGCTTCTAATATACTTACTTTAATGTAACTTTAAGAAGCTATATAATATAACATATTAAAATTATATAAAGTTAATAATATAGGTACACAACATACACGAGATCATTTAAAACATTAATGGCTACATCAATCAGGACTACACAGTGAATGTAACTTACATGGATAAAATTGATCAAAAATTTTAATTACGATAAAAGTGGTAATACATTCTATTAGCGTGATTACTGATTAATAATAGTAATTTCATAAAATAAATTAAATATAACGCTGTTTACCTAAGAATTGATATCTTAGGATAATTACAAGATACATACATCAACAACAATCTATAAAATTTCAAGATAATAAAGCCTTTTAAGGCATTTTTTTTTGTATTTAAGTAAAAAAAAAATTGCATTTAAGCAAAAAATAAATTGGCTTTTAAGCATACTAACATACAATAAATCAAACATATATTTTTATCAGTTTCAAATTGTATCCCGCACACAACTGCGTAGGCAGAGGAAATCTAGTGTTAAACTCCTTTCCCCATAATATAAATTTTAAATGCTTAATTTTGTTTTTAATTAATTAAATACGTCAATATAATTTTCAATTAATGATATCACACAGTTATGAAAATGACTAGAATAAAAAACATGGCTGATATCATAATTGGTGTAGAACTAGTATACTACATACATAATAGTAATATTTATGGGCAAGGTGTTCTTGTTATAACTCGATAATAAGTTCCTCCGGAAAGCATATTCAGGCGTGGGGGAGGATGATTGTGCGGCTTAGGCCTTACAATTATTTTATGAGTAGCATTGTCTAAGTGTACATAAACTTTACAGGTTTTATGTTGGCTACAAATCCATCGCCGCGCTGTCCCGGCTTGAATGGCCTTGCCTCTACAGTATGTATATCCTTTATAGAAGAAAACGTTGGAGCCAGTACTCAATTTGATCATCTTTCCTGTATTAAACACCAAAATATTGTTTTTAATAATGTTCTGTATTAACATTATGACTATTACCGACAGATATGCTCCTGTTTCTTGTTAATTAAAATCTAGGAGAATGAATGTGGTATCCGATTAAATAAAACAATTCAGAACATCGTTTTTCTTTATTTTGTGCAAGTTCATTTCACAATCGTTGAAATAAAGGAATACATAAAATGAATAAATAACCATGACTTGAAATATTAAAATGAGTTTTATATTTTATAAAATTTCAAGAATAAAATGAAACGATAGATATATAATATAATCGATAATTTCATTTTGTTTATTATGTTTAACCTCCGACACAAGGAGTTGTGCCTGTATTCTGAATGTCTGTGACAACGTACTTTCTAATGGATAAACCGATTTTTATCATTTTTTTTTATTTACAATATCGCCTGTATACCTAAGACTGTAGTGTCATCTTAGAGCAGAATTCATAATTTTTCCTATGAAGCTGCCATGGCGCAGCGGCACAGCTGACAGCAGTCTGATTATAAAGAGTTGTGGGTTTCATATGACTCGAGAATTAAATTATATTCTTTTCTAAGAGTGTAATAACAATTTAAAAATGTTAAAAGAGGAATTAAATATTTTTATTTCCTCGCACGCCGTGTGAATCATATGTTTTTTGTTAATACTAATTTAGTAGAGACATTTAGAGCGTAAATTATAATACTAGGTAGGTGGCATCCTAAGATATGATCCATCTGTAAGTATGCGCATATTTGGTGGAGGGTGATTGTGTGGAATTTTAGGCAGTGCAAGTAGAGTGTATGAATTATCCAAGTGTATGAAAACTTTACACTTTTTATGTTGACTGCAAATCCATCTTCTAGCCTTGCCTCTTTGTATAGACATAGATTTGCAAAACGTATATCCTTGATAAAGATATACAATGCTGCCAGTACTTAGAGTGATCAACGTTCCTGTAAGAAAGATAATTAATGTAACGATTTATTCGTAATAACGTATTAACCAAATTACATAAATAATAAATAAAAAAATATATTATAATTATATATAACAAGAAGTTTTTAGTATTTTATGTTTCACAGTGCCCATCGCGTCGTAGGAAGATGAGTTAGAAAAAGGGGCGGATTCTTAGGACGTACGATTCAAATATAGGTATAATTAGGCTAAGCAATAATGCGCATTTCAAGGATTGGCTGGCTACTACTGTTCGAGCTCATTTTTCTACTTAACCAAATTTTAAACATTTTTCTAGGTAGATAGCTTCACGCTGTATCCCGTACACCGCAAGGTATGCAGAGGGAACCTAATGATAAGAAACTACGTTGCCCAATTTCTGTTGAATTCTGGGGATCCCCAGAATTGTGTTGAGTGGCATAAGTCAACGCCGCGCTTTGCCTCGACACCAGAGCAAAGAAATGAAAACATCAAATATTTTATTTCCTCGGGTGGCGATCAGACCCACAACAAGTCGCATTTAAAGTCACAGTCACTTGTGCACCTGCGCCACGGTAGTCCTCACACATATTTTACATACATATTTTATTTATTTTAGTATAATGTAAATTATTTCTTGAATTAAGGTAAACACCTGATGTTGCACAGTGCCTTTGATTCTATTCGGCAGTCTGCGGCATTTTTTTACAATATATATTCTAGTACATTTTTAGGTTCGTAGAGATTGATCGCCATTTAAGAATATTTATATCAACTTTTTCAGTTACTTAATGTTTTGTTACTAAGCTATCGTATTGTAATATAAAATTTAAGATTTGTTAAAAAAAAAAAAGTAACAAAATTTAACCTTGCGGCATACTAAGATATGTCAGTTCAAATGAAAAGCTCTTGGATTACTTTTAAATAATGTTGAACGCTTACGAAAAAATGAATATGTACAAAATAATGCATGAAAAAAGTTTTTATTTAAATAAACACATTAATAGGTACATGATAATGTATTCCATTATAATAAGTATCGTACAACTAAAACATATTATTTAACCAAACCACTTAATATTAAAAAAACCTAAGTATTACAAAATTATACTTATAAAACTAAATTTAAAAAGTAAATCATTTTACTTAACTTAACTAAATCAAGTGTATAAATTAACCCATTAAGATCAAGATCAAAATGTAGATCTTGATAAGAAAAAAAAATATAGTACTAGACAAAAAAGTATGCTTAGTTTAAAATTAAATTTAGTGGTAGTATAGCTTAAATATCATTAGAAAAAAATTCAATCTAAAATTTTATACGCAGAAAAAAGAAGACGATTTATGAGCCTTACGTTTTGGGGGAGTTACCTTACTGTAAGATAAATTAGTTCTCGAGGCCGATCTTCAAGTGAGATTTGTGCAGGTTTTCTATGATCATATCAATGTTAACTTCAGTCATTTTATCTGATATTGTAATTAAATTTCCTAATCTTCACCACGCAAAACGTCCTTACAGTCTACACTAATTAATTACTATGAAAACACTGTTGACCACGTTTTGCCCAAATGCAGGTTTGAATTATAAAGCCGAACTATCTGTGTTTACTTTCGTCATTAAAAAAATAATTTTTCAGAAAAAAATCGTCTTATTATACATATTTTTCAGCAAGCTCACGGTGTTTCATATTGTTAGCATATCGAATGAGACCAAAATGTACAAAATACATATTTGAGGCAGCTTCTCTGAAGCTTCTGTGGATTGCTCCGTCAAATGCCTAGTAATGGCTGGATATTTCTTCGCCTCTCTGATAAACAATTCAACTCTCTGATAACAAATTCTTTTTCCTATTTTTTCTTAAAATTTTATCACTTTCTATTTCAAATTTTTTGAACATTTAACATGATTTGCGGATACCTTCACTCACTTGAATGTAGAATGGTCAAAATTAGCTAGATTCTGTTTACTTAATAATACGTTTGAATTTTCGCAATTATTAAAAATTTTAAATATAGGCAGTGTAGCTCAAACAATGTTTTTGCACACTACTTGAGATTCCGTTGTCGATATTTGGAATCACAATACAGATGCAATTAAATTTGAAATATTTTTATTGTATGTTAAAAAAGCTAAACTTAGTACTTATCATTTACATAACTTTTTTATTTTTTTTCAAACATATCTATTAAGGATTGATTTTTAATTTTAATATTTTATTTTTAAATTTTAGTTTATATTAAAGGTAAATTCAAATAAAAAATTATAATTGTAAGCCAATTTACCAGTGAATAAGGAAAAAATTAGATAAATATTTACATACTCGTGCGTATTAATTTTTATGACAATATATGTGAAGTCCTTAAGTAGGCAATAGCTATATGGTTTACTCTATTAAAATATGATATTTTTTTATAATCTACCTGTTCGTTAAGGCGTAGAAATACACTAAATATATATACTATACAATAAACCGTAAAAGATTGCTTAAAAAATTCCAATATAATTTATAGCCGAAAATATTTCCCTTGTTGAGCACATCGATACTCTGCAGGAGGATGATTATGGGGTAATTTACCATAAATGACCTTAAGATTTTCAGTAACATGAAGAAAGGCATTACAAAATGCTTTATTACAGCAGTATCGTAACACATTATGATTCTCAAAATATCCGTACGTCTTGTTTCGTTTCGAAGAATAACTTTTTAGTGCACCTTTAAAATAATATGGATAGCCGTCGACCATCAATATTTGCTTGCCAGTTACCAGTTCTATGAGCTGCCCTTGTGGATTTAAAATACCTGGAACTAAAATTTTAAGATATAGTCATTATACGTAATAAATTATTTCTCTCTTAGCTTCGCCTTTCCACGACAATCGCAGTTAGAGTTAAATACCCATCGACCTTGACATAAAATATTTATGTGTGGACATGTGGACATGTGGTTTTTGAGCGTCAAGTTAATTATTGTATATAAAAAAACATGAAATTACTAGATTTTTAATTTCAATAGTTAGATAAAAAGCCTATAACTAAGAGTAATTGAATTGTAATTCGATAAATTTCATTTATTTATAAAGAAATAGCGTTTATTTTCAAAATACTTTATTTAAATGCCAAAAATATTTAGGAAAAGCATTAGCGTACATCAATATGCTAACTTACTTACAAATAGTAGGTATAAAAATAGACATTATTAGTCCAATAAACGCACGTAATATAAAAAAATATGTACAAATAAAACGAGATCTAACCGTTGAGATACATGATTATCACAATGAAACACACAGTCTTAATTAATATTATCAATGTATCACAATACCTAATACTGGACACGTCACAAATGCAAATTATCACACGTATTATTTAAAAAAAAATTGTAACTAAAATGTTAAAAATCAGTTGAATCTTATACAAATATAAAACTAAAATCTAGATACAAAATTTTTAAAGGCACTTTTCACAAATTTTGAATAACATTAAATATGGACTTAACGAATGTTTTCTTATTCAACGTATACGATATTAGTAACTTCGTAATTGATATTAAGACTAATTCTTCCCCATGATTAAACTTAACTAAAAAGATGACTTGATTTTTTTATGACAGTCTTGGAAATGTAAACAAAATAAAATTTTTGCAGTTCTAAATATTTATATGATATGCAATAATCACTTAAAAGGTAACACTAAGCGAGCAGCATAATATTAATGCGTATATGAGATATTAAAATTAGTAGGAATCTTAATATGGTAATATATATCCAACGTAAATGTATCATACAATATTCTACATAATCTTAGTTCATAAAAAAGGTTAATAGTATAAAATATGGTATTTGACTGCGACATCTATATTTCACGTATATAATAATTGGGGTCAGTCGACTGGACATATATTACCAATGTAAAACTAAAGCTTAATAATTTCTAAAAACGCTGTGAGCTACCAAATAGTCGTGAAGTGGCGTTAGTGATGGTAGAGCGGGTGGGGGTAGTTTACTATCATTTTCTTTGCCAGCCCCGTTCCATGAGTAAGATGGATTAATAAAAGTTTTTCGCTCTTTCTTCGCACTCGGCGGGTGACTGTGAGAGACCATTGCTTTCAAAACTTCGAGCTTATCAGTGATAATGAGGTGAGCTTTGCACTTCCATTTCGAACCGTAAGCAGTGCAGCTCCAGCGGTGTGCGTTACTTTTAGCCTTCAAATGTTTGTAGAACGTAAAGTTGTTCAAGCGCAAGTTGATACGACCATTGGGGCGGAGATAAAATTCAACTGTCAACAAAATACCAACAACCTGTGATTTCTATAGTAAAATCATAATATATAATAAGTAATATGAGTAAAAAGTAGATATAAAAGTAGCTTATACTTAAAATGTTCAGAAACATGCACAGGTAATAATAAAACAACTTTGAAATATTTTATAAGTTGTTAAAAATATTAATGTCGTCGTTTTAAGGCACGAACACAATAAAAAACATTCCAAAATATTGATATATTTGTATGTCAAAAAGATTATATAAACAAACTAGATTACAAATCAGAAACACAAATTTCAAGAATGACATCAGATTCTTGCAATAATATGCATCTAAAGAAAAAGTGGTTGAAAAGAACCAGCTTTTATCAGTTATAATGTCCATGCATAAAAAATTAAGACGTCTTAATTTTTTATGAACATTATTATAATTTTATTATTTTCAAATCAAATGTATTTATATTATAATCGATTTCACTGTTAGAGGTACTAACAGTCGTCAAACGACACGTAATTTATCCGATTACGTGTTGATACTATAAAACTATTTCTATTTCTTAACAAAATTTAGATGTTGTATGTAGCTACAATTAATAAATTATTTATTTAATTTGATTTTAAATCACTAAAAATAATAAGAATAAGAGCAATTAAAACAGTCATATTTCGTTGACTATAGTCATTATTCTATGTAAGATTATTTAATATACCAATACAAAATAACAAGTAAATATATAAAATAATATTTAAAAATAGCAATATTTTTCTATATCGTTGATTTATTATTAACAAAATTTATTTTAATTTTTAATTATATCAAATACAAAACAGTACGTAGCTAACCATATTCTTAGGAGCTAACATATTCTCCTAACTAATGGAAGAGATTATTGTGACTTTTATTCTATCAAGTACATAACATATTTAAATTTTACTCTTTATATACATAAAATACGTCCGGTGCGACATCGTCCGGACATACCATACACAGCCGAATGTACGCGGGATAGAACGCTGAAATTTGGCATGGAGATCTTGTAGAGCACCAAAAGAGGCTTTCTTGGAACTATTACAGGAATGAGAAGGAACAATAAAATTTTATTAAGTGAAAAAAAGAGTTTTTACGTTTTATAGCTCACAAAAAGGACGTTGCAAGCCGGTTACTAGTGATTTATAAGAAATGTGAAGTATAATTTATTACCAAAAACCAACTCCACTTTGTATATTTGCAATTCTTAGTTCTGATAAACTGGAATTTTCCGCGTTATATTTATCCTAGAACAAAAGAAAGATAACATTATTTAGAGCCGTATTTATACATCACTTTCAACTCTGTGATCGATCTTTAGATGACGTTTTCACTCATATATTATAATCTGTGAACGGAAATCTCAAGATCGTTCTCAGAGATGAGAGCGGTTTATAAATACCGGACTTAGTAAAAGATATCGTATGTATTTCAAAGGTGACATAAAGATGAATAATTCTTTATACAGAGTGTACCTCTTTTAATTATTCATAATTGTGAATCCCCAAAAGCCTTTCATTTGATAGTTTAAATAGGAATTCTTACACATGCCCCAGATTTGATAGTGATAAAACTTTTCAGATATTGTATATAGTTAACTGCTAATTAAATTAATATTTGCACAATTTCGATATAGGTACTTAATCTTTTCAAAAAGTCATAGATTTGTTATTCACTTAACATAAAATATATATTTCTCAAATCATAAAATACATGATATTATTCTTACCTGTTCTGGCTTCAGGGATTCCTTCTTAATGCTCTTAAATTTGTATCTAGAAGGTGGATGTGTATGCTGGGTTTTTGCTCTAACTACGAGCATGTCTTTCGTGACGTGAAGAAACCCTCGACATGATCGAGAGCCCATTTGAGTGCAACTCCATCGAAAGCCGTCGCGAAGAGATTTATGTTGATAATATGTATATTCGTTAAGCATAAGGAGATCTTTACCATTTCGACCTTTAACCATCAGAACTGAAAATTTCTAAATTATTGAGCAAAACAAATAAGTAATTAAATGATAAAGTATCGTGATTAGCATATTTAGTTTTGTTATTCGCTTCATTTTTATGACATGACAGGACAAGAAAGGACAGGGACAAGATAAAAATTTATTTTAAAAAACAAAAGATTCAACGCAGATACCATTGGGCTACGACATTATAGTTTATATTTATACATGGTCATCCTAAACTTAACAGGTATGTATATAACATTTTATCATTGAGACAAAATCATCAGAACCATCAAATAAAAACAAAATTATGTGTAAATTAATCTTTATTTAAAATACGTTATATTGAAGATTCTAAATTTATTGGATTTACTTTTTTCCTAAGGCGTATGACAATGGAAACTAAAACTACTTAAAAGTTGACCTTCGTGACTGGTGACCAAGTAGGCTCGACACGACTTCGAAAACTGCTTAGAACATTTCCATCGGAAGCCTTTCTTCACTGCGTAATGTTTGGAATATGTGTAGTCGTTGAACACGGCAAATATTCTTCCGTTTGAAGTATGAATAAATTTTGCTGTAAAAATAGTCAGGTATGTTAGTACAGTGCATATATTGAGTTAATTGTTTTTTTTTGCTCTTCTGATATTCTGAGATCATCTTTGCCACTTGAATTTTCATTAACATCCAATACAATGTTAAATCGATTTAACGAAATCAAATATGGTTGTGGATTCGATTTCCACTCAGGTGAATGAAATATTTAGAATTTTCTTTTTGTAGCTCTGGTAAGCGGAAAGTGGGGAACGGAAGTCACTTAATGTATTGTCTTAACATTAGTTTTCCAGGTTCCCTCTGTTTACCCTGCTATGTGCGGAATATAGCGTAAGGCTGAAAGCAGTCAGCAACGTCATCAAGTACAGAAAATAAAGTAACGTTTCGTCCCTAAGTACAGAAAATAAATTAATGTTTCATAAGTTAGTACAGAAAATAAAGTTCAGTTAGGAAATCGAAAACATAAAATTGAAAAAATTATTTAGAGAGGTATTTATAACAAAAAAATAATTTTAGCAGCCATCGTGGCGCAGTGGCAGTGTGTCCGACTATAAACGCGACGGTTGTGCACACATATACACAATTTTTTATGAGACACTTCAAATTAATATTCATGTATTTAATTTTAATAAAGTATGTAATAAGTTACGTATAATACCTACAATATTAAATACATTCTTATTTATTTAAGCCCATATTTATAAATCGCTCTCATCTCTGACATCTATCTGGAGATGTCGTTTTCATTCATTAAAAAAATGTATGAATGAAAACGTTATCTTAAGATCGCACACAAGATCGACCTCAAAGTAGAGAGCGGTTTATAAATACGCGCTCTAACGTATTTGATACTTAATATTAATAATATTAAAAATATTACGGGAATTGAAATAAAAATCTACTCATATACTGTTTAAAAAAGTATTTTTATATTTTTTATATATTTCGACAATACATTAGTATAAAGATTACCTACTACTGACTTAAATTAAATTTGGCACGTGAAGGAATTTCAAGGTAGCCATAGTGACTAGGTACTTAGGTTAGATATAAGATCCTATAATATAAATGTAAGTACATAAGTAAAGTGAAAGCGTAAAATAATTTCTTGAGCAAATGCATTAACACGCTTACCGCTGCTTGAGATCCAAATCGGCCTCATATAGACTTTACATCGGTGAGCGTTATGTTACCTATGTATAAAAAATGAGGCTGAAAAGACCTCAACCTCACAAGTTGAGAGTTTTCAAAAATATGTCCCGCAGTGAACGTGTTAAAGTAGACAGTTTTTCTAATACATTTTTTATAGTTACTATAGTAGAGTCTAAGGGGTCGTTAAATGTCCGTCAAATGCCCTACTAAACAATAAAAGCTAATAACGCTACAGCAAAAAAACTATTTTTTAATATAATCTATTCAATTCTTATACATATAATGGAATGATGCCGTAACTTAAATAAAAATAATAATAATTCTGCCTATAAAAAATTACATTTATTACAAGTAAACACTTTCGAACATAGAAGAAACTTCAATGTTTTTTATAATTTCTTAATTTCTTAAGAAAATAGTAATATATATCAGTGATTGCCCGATTTAATATTGAAGATAATTGCCAGTTGTTAATTTTGCATTATTTAAGTTCTGTTATAATTCGTTAGATGGTTCTGCCATTAATTTATAGTATCATTAAAAATAACAGATGGCAACACTTAAAAAAATCCGTTTGTTGAGACGAGGGGAGGCGTTCCTAGAACTTTTTAAATAAATAAAAATTGCACAAAGATTTTTTGACGTATCCTTATTTTTGCATGTTTTTGTGGCTTAATTGAAATTGACTTTTTAGTTTTTAAAAGAAATCGATATTACATTTTGAATCTTAGGATAATTTTAGTTGTTGGCAATCACAACGCTTATATTTTAAGATTTTTAATTAATGCCATCACCATTGGAATAATAATTGTCGTGTCCGGTGTGCCCGGGTAATATCGTACTGGTTGTCGCATTTAAGAATATTTGTTTATATGTATGTTTTGTTTAAGAAAAATGTGTTAAATAAATTCAAATTTTAATATGCAATTTTAAACTTTGGTCAATATTTTATATCATTTTATTTATATTATATATATACTTTTGTGAGGGTATTTTTTATTAAAAAAAAATTAAATTACTAGTTGTAGACTAAAATATCAATGCATTTATCATAATTTATGCTAGTATTTTTTTTTACAATATAATTTAATATATGGACAAAACTAAGACAATGTAATTCATATAATACATACAACATTATCATACTTTATTACTATTTACTAACTAGGCTTGCAACGATGAACGAATATTATATTCAATTCAAAACTTTCAGTCAGTTTTCTAACCAGTAGCCAGAGTGACATCCAAATTTGCATCGACATTATGGTTCTGTATTCTTTTTTTTTTAACCTCACGCTGTATCCCGCACGTAGCAGGGTAATGAGAGGGGGCCCTAGTGTTAAGACACTGCGCTACCCACTTCCCGTCGTTATCTGGAGACATTGTGTGTTGAGTGTCGGAATTCAACGCCGCGCTTTGTTTCAACACCAAAATGAAGAAAATGAAAATATATTATATTAAATATTGCATTCTTTTCGAGGGGGGATTTAATCCATATCCTGTCACGTCAACAGTCACATCCTCGCGCTCTTGCGCCATGACCCATTCGTTTGTATTAATATCATTCAGGGGTTTATAAGAAAAAATTAAAAACATCTATCTCCCTATAAGTATAGAAAAATTTTAATACATTGAAAAAAATCTAATTCAATTTTTTAATACAGAAAATGAATATATACGGTTGTAAAATGAAACACTTATTTCTATTATATTTTTCATTTCACCACTTAACTCACTATAACCAAACATTATAAGTGTTCGATATTCAAACGTATACAATAAAATGAGTAGAACTAAAAAAAATCGTTAAAAGAAAACAATATAAATCTAATGATAAATGTATTAAAATATTAATTTCATTGCTTAAAATATAGTTCTCTATATATTTTACAATAGTAAAAATCGATTTGAATGAATTTACAAAAGAATTTGCTGTAAAACAATATAAAAATAGCTATTAAAGTTAAACCGCATATTGTAACGCAAGTTCCCTTACCTGCCTATAAAATTATTTAATTACAAGAAATGTTGATATAAATAATTGAATTCAGTTAATCGATTTAAATTTACCGTAACGGAAAATCGGTTTAATTTATAAACAAAAGTCTTTATATTACAGGTTATACTCGTATATAAAATATTTATACATATTTTAAATCTTATTTTCTTCATAAAATAAACCTAAAATATATTGGGATTAAAAATATTTATATGTTATAATATAAATTCCACTAAGTGGCAAGATTAACAGTTTTCGACAATTGTTTATAGGATAGTTAAAAATAAATGCAAATAAAATTCCTAAACTAATATTTAATAAAAAGTGACTTGTATGTAACAAGTAACTTTAAAAGTAAAATGACGTACTATAAATATCGTAGCTAATCAACGATAATACTAAATATTTAACGAATTTGAAATGAAACAAAAAAAAAACAAGCTGAAAAAGTATAAATTATTTTATGTTTTTATACTATTATTATATAAGTTACTATTATTACAAACAAATGCAAACCAATTTTTGGGGCAATACATTTTTTATTAATATTAAGTACTTTAAGATTTCATAATAAAAATATAAGTACTTAAAGAACTATACAATACATGGCCATGAAAGAGTAATAAGTGTTTCTTAATCTATTATCTCACAATAAAAGTAAAAATATAATATCTTTAATAAATCAATACATAAGTAGCAATTCATACAATTAGTCCTTTAATTTGGTTTAATCTGACGAACGGAGGTGTCTTAATGGGGAATAGAGCTCCTTAACACAAGGTTCCCAGGTTCCCTCGTCCTACTCTACTACATGCAGGATACAGTGTGAAGCTAAGACAAAATTAACTCTTTTCAGCGCTACAACTTTCTACTGATATAATAATAGGCAACACTGAATTAAGTAGATATCAGTCATTGAAATTATATTTAGTGTAATTGTCTTCATGATTGTGAAAGCCTTTGTGTTTTATGTAGCGTCCTTCAACTGTTGTTTGAACACAGCTATTGCATCCGAGTCGCTTCCTGTCTCTACATGTCCAGTTAATAGTATTCTGATAACGATTATTAATCCAATATTTGTTGTCTTTGAATATTAGCACCATGCTGCCAGTCCTATGAGATGGCAGATAATAAATACCTGAAAAAACTATCACAATTACCATACAATCTGTACAAAAATAGATTAAAAATAACAATATTTATTAAAAAAAAAAAACAATAGTAAAATATCTTGTTTCCACTCCATAAACAATTTAATAGGTAAAAAAATATTAAGTAATAAAATAAAACCTTCACATATACCAGAATATTGTATTCTAAAATATCATCAAAATTTGTTTCCATCTAAAAACTAGCAGGTCCCTACATAGAAACATGCTTCCAAAGACACATTAGTATAATAAGTATACTAAAAACAATAAGTACATTTAATTACATCACATGATTTAAACGAACAAACAGTTTATATATACAATATATGTAACAAAAAAAATCATTTCATCTGCTGTCTAGATAAATCTTTTTCTCTTATGAATCTGCCGTCATGGCATTGTCTAAGTCGTGGAGGGTTGTGTATATGTTTCCCTCTAAATATAGAGATATAATCTCTACCGTCGAATCCTCTGTAAGTTATGACGTCAGCTCTGCAGCCGTGGACATCCCTGGAGGAGCAGTACCATTGTTTCTTCCCATGTGCTTGATGATTTTTCATATAAAACGTAAAGCCGTTGAGGATAAGGAGGCCCGCACCCGTTCGACCCGGTATGAACATCGCTGGAACTGTCAGAATAACCTTGGTTAACCTTTATGTACCTTGAGAGTAAAATCAAACACAGTTCCGTTTATAAAAATTTATTAATGTCAACATTGCTGACTTAAATTATTCAATACATAAATATATACTTTTTTTAAGTCAACAGCATTGATCTACCTCATTAAATAAAACAAAAATAAATAAAACTAAAGGAATTTCAGGAAAGGATAATGGTAAATAAATAGACCAGACCATCCCCCATAATTTTATTCATCAGGATTTTTTTTTTTTTATTATTTATTTATTCATAACAATAACATATACATTAAATATTCTGTATTTCTAGATAGTATACAATAAAAATAATAATTTCAATTATTTAAAAAAAAATGTTAGGTAATGGCACCATGATTGTATTTCATTGGGTAAGATATAAATAAGGAAAGGTTTCCAAATTGATTAAGGCAGACAGACATTTAAATAAAAAAAAACAGTTTGGTGTTGTTGTATGTCTTTAAAATATGGTCTAATAATGATTGTAAGACTTATATCAGGTTATATAAAACCTTCACTTTGGATTTTTATTAATTTCAAAATGTATTTTTCATATAAAAAAAAATACTGCAAAGCCTTCACCAGTCCGTTTTATCTTTATGCTTTTCCAATATATTTAATTCTTTACATATCATTGACATATTATGGTCTAGGAATCGAACCCAGTATTAACTGTTAGTTTTATCCAGCAATAAAGTAAATGAGGTTATGAATCCATTAAAAGAATTTTTTTTACAAAAATTGTTGCTTTAAAAATAGAGATTTGTGTTCCTTACACCTAAGAACCTAATTTTATTACTCTCTATTATCCATCAGGGATAGTACACACTTTGCTAAGATTTCATACAGTATGAATATTCAGAATAAAAGTAAACAAACAATATTTCATCTTCACATATCTCCCACAATATAAGTAGACAGAGAGAACCTAAGTAACCTTGTATTAAGTCACATCATTCTCCACATTCTACCTGTTCTAATGTAGTATTATTTGTCATTTCTTAATAAAAATATTAATTGAGAATCGAACTCAATATATACTTTTTCATGGCTTTTCATCTTCACACATGTCCCAATATCATGTCCAAATACTATATAAATATATAATGGTATGGATAGAACACATCATGTATAACTTTATTTATTATTTTCAAAGTATGCATACTGAAAATCCATTTTTTTGAATACATGTAATCCTTGGTGAGCAGATGGGGATTGAACCCATTATATTCACAAACAACAATATTTAGTCATTAAATCATCAACTTTTAAACTTAAAACTACAGATTTTTATTTTCACTACAATATTCTCTGCCATTTGGGATTTGAACCCAATATTAAAGAAACTTAACCTTTTTCTTCTAACTTACACTTCATTCCTCATATATTAGGGTAGTCAGAGTGAACCTAGATTTAAAACACTATTTCCACCTTTCTGCCTAGTTCTCAAGACAGAACAGTTTTTTCTTCAGAGATAACAAAAATAATTCTTTTCCTAAGTTGGAATCGAACCCACAAGTTTTGCATTTACAGTCAGACACTATGCTGTTGCTCCATGACTGCCTTATTAAAATAGGATACTGGACTATGTGGGAGATTGATTTTATTATTACCACATTTACGGCTTAAGCTTCATGATATTTCATGCAACCTGTGACAACTTAGTGTCGAGACACTACACTATTACTTTCTGTCTATATTGAAATATAGATAGTTATATATTATCCGAATAATACAGGGATCGAACCTGTGGCAAGTAATATTTAAATATGGTTTTTTTTTAATTTTAATAATTAAAACTTCATAAAAACATAGCAATTAATGTCACCATAGTGTTAAACACATTAAAATTATTATCTGGGATTTGAACCCAGCTTTATACTATTAAAATATTAGGTACTAAACAATCCTACACTTACCTTATATAGTCGTTCATATTTTGTAATCTTCATAAACTCTCTTTATTATATGAAAAATACAATTTTGATTCAATAAACATTAAATTTACAATATTTATATTTCTTATATGTTGAATGATAAAAGAGGTATATCATTATAGTTTATAATCTATTGTATTACAATAAACTATTAGGATTATCTTTAAAAGTATTTAAAATTACAAAATTACTAAAAACAATTGTGACATTAATAAATAATATGTGAAAGATATGCAACAACACAAATGAATGCCTGCCCTTCAAACAATCAAAACACTTATGGTGTATACAAATTTGACATTAAATCAACACTTTTGCTCTACCAGACATTTGGAAACCTTTTATAGAAAAACTTACACGCTATTACTCACCGAGCTGCAGACCGCTACCAGGAACTGGACCTCAAAAAAATGTAAAAGCGGGAACAAAAACTAACCTTAACACTCAAGAAAAATTCCATTTGAAAACACTTTGAACACACTTTATGGCTGAAAACTTATGCAACATTGCACTATATACTTTTTACGACGAGATTTATCACTCACATTAACAAAAACACGCGTAAAACAAGTTTAAAAACAATTTGACGTTTCGATGCTACGGAATTAAATCACGGAATTAGTATAGCGCGCACTTTATGATGATGTTTCGTTAATCATCATATTCTTTTAAGGTAGTAGTTTCGCGGCGAACTCAATCTCAATGCTTTTTAAAGAAATTTGGAAGTGAAAATGTAGTAAAACAACAGTTATTTGGCATCGAGAGAGTTATTTTGACATTTTTGAAATGACTGTCCACAGATAACCTAAAATGTCGTATCATGTTTGTTTTATTGTTATTTTTAAGTTTGTTTTAACCAAATTGTATAAGAAGAATATTATGCTATAAATATTCTTTTATTTGTTAATTTATAAAATGTTTTTAATGGTTTATAACGAAACATATTGTAAATACCATATATTTCTGATTCCTTTTATGTTACGGTACTTTATATTATACCTTAGTAATTTAAGAAAGATTTAAGACTTTATAAAAAGATTTTACGTTTATAAAAAGATTTAACGCTTTGGTTTACATCAAAACGCCATAAACAATAGATTTTTATTTCTGCCCTATTAAGCGTATAGTTTTTTTGGGACGACCAATTAATTAAGAATAAATTGCTATGTAACATATTATAAAGTATAATCAGCATCATCTAGCAGCCATTGCTTGAACTACTAACTATATTTACAAATTCGTCTTTTTTATCAAGTAATTCAGGATTTCTTTAATAGATGGCGCAACTCAATAATAAAAAAATTAGCCAAACCAGCTTAGGTGACTTAGGTTATCTCTCAAACACACTTTTTATAGTTAGTTTTTATTAAAACAAAGCAATACATAGATAATAAGTTATGAATTATAGATAATGCGGCGTTATAAGAGAGAATGGAGCTATAAACGCTACGGTTTCTGCACATGCCTATTCCTACGAATTCACTTCATATGCATTCTTAATTTGTATATAGGGAAAAAAAAAAACAAATCTTAGATAATTTATATGATAAATATTAAAAGTTTTTATTTATAAAATAGGTTACTTACATATAATAGATACATGGCAAATACACTTACCTTTTTATATAGATAACCTAAAATACATATGTTCATATATTTTCTAAAATCAACAAATTTCAAAAATTACTTTGCATTTTATTAACAGCATACCATTTCTTCCTTTAAAGCGTTAGCATAATGCATTCTAAACCTAATATCGTGCTAGCTGTTCCACAGCCATTCTTTAAATATATTTCTCGTTGTTTTACGAGTACTAACACGTCGTACATCGTAGAGAATGGCGCACGACGTAAATTTGAAATAATAGAGTTTGTAGTGACATAGCGCCATTCAAACTTATTTGTGTTTTTTATAAATCCACCATTTGATTTGTGGAAATGAGGTAATAAAAAAAATATTTTGTAACTTTTATATAATTTATAAGATAAGTATATGAAGGTATTGAAGGTTTCTTATTTAAATACTGACACTAAAATAACAATAAAATCGATGTGTTTGGGTAAAATTTTTTTGAAATAATTAAGGATTTCATCCAAGAAAAAATAAATAAATGTAATATGTGTATATTATACTTAAAAAAAGTCGCTGAATTTTAGGCCCTTATTTGTAAATCGCTCTCAAGACAGGTCGATCTTGAGATGAAAGTAATCTTGAGAAGCCGCTTTCATTCTTGGCTATAATTTATGAATGAAACCGATATCTCAACATCGCTCTCAAGGTTAATCTCAGAGCTTACAGCGATTTATAAATACAAGCCTTAAACACAATTAATACAGTTAATTTAAACATAATATTTGTTTGCAATTAAATGAAAAATGTTTCGTTCAAAATATACTTAGGGAGTATAATAATGATTATTATTATTAGGTAGATGTTAAATGTGGCCAAAATGTGACTATAAAGGCGACTGCTTATGGGTTCTATCCCTAAACGAGGAACTGAAATATTTATCTCTAATCTATATGTCGAGGCAAGGCGCGGCGTTGAGTTCTGCAAGTTCTGAGTCACCAAGTCAACATTAAATGTTGCCAGAACTCGGCGGTAAGTGGGTAGTGTATTAATAATAGGTTCCTCTCTGCCTACCCTGCTGTGTGTGTGACACAACGTGAAGCTGATTAGATTTGATGTTAAATGTAAAATTTTACAGTAAGAGTTATATCATTAATAAATTTTCAAATATCGCACACGTTAATTAAAACTTCTAATGAAGGTACAAAACAAATAGTAAGCTGGAGCGTGCTTCAAATATCCGCTTCAATCAAACTCACCTCGACTGCTACACGGCGATAAAGGTAACTGGAAATGCTTGCTATGCTTACGAGATGGAGAAAAGTCAATATTTTAAAATTTATTATTTTTTTATTTTACTAATTCCAAACAAAAAAATATGAACGAGGCTCGCCCAAGTTTCAATATTTTTTAAAGAGAATAATAGAAATGATAATACATATTATATTATATGTATATCTTAATGTAAAATTTTATTCATGCCTATGCTGCTAAGTGAAAATTTCAATTAGTTTTTAGCAAGTGATTGGATTACTTTAAATATTTTTTTTTATCAAAAATATGATAAAATTATTTTAAAAAAATATTTATTTGTTAACAGAATTGACTTTGAGATACAGATATTATGTACTTTAATTTGTCGTATAGCATAGAGCAACTACGGTCCGAGTTTCTCTACTTGACCATAGAATAATAAAGATTGCTTTACACAATAATTATAAAATTTATGTTATATACATAAATTTTCTGTGTAAAATTAAAATTATTATTTATATTTTATTATTCACCTTAATGATGAGTTACATAATATGCATTCTATTAATCTAGATATAAATAAAACCAGCTTCACGCTGTATCGTTTACTCAACACGCAATGCCTCCAAAAATTCGGCAGAAAATGGGGAACGGAGTGTCTTAACACTAGGTTCCCTCCCTCCACCCTGCTGTGTGCGGGATACAGCGTGGAGCTGATCTAGATATAGATGAAGTAAAAAATATAGCAATACATTATACATATAACAAAATCAGGACAAATATAGTATCTAAAATCAACATGTCATTTTCAATGTATTCCAGTAAAATTTATCTTCTCTTCCACTCTGGATTGTCGATATAACGGAAACGCGATGAATTTGGCAAATTTTCTGGTGAGTTGATGAATACGAACAAATTGTTTAATCAGATGAATATTTATTTACTTAATTAATTAGCTTTACGTATGTGGTACTTTATTGTGGTATTTCTATGACGTTGTCGTTTTCTTTTGACGCTTGTTAGAGAATAGAATTTTATTGAACCTCCTCTTTTGTAGGAAAACGTATGTAGGTAATTGAAATATCATCAGTCCATTTATTTTATATAGAGTCATAATGTAAACAAACAAATACTGTTTCTAAAATCGAATTTCACTTGATGTAACGATTGTATTTTCAACGTTTCTCTGTCTTGGCTTTTTTTTCAACTTAACGCTATAATCCCCACATAGCAGGGTAGGCAGAGAGATCCTAGGAACCTAGTGTTAAGACACTTCGTCTTCATTAAGATTTCCCTTGCGCTGTTTCGAGTTTTCCGTTAATTATGAGTGATGTACTCGTACTTTGTAACATTGTTTGATGTCTGCTTATGTTATGTACATGTTGCATATATAGATTTTAATTTTCTTTTTTTTATATGTAAAGGCAATTTTTTTTACATAAACTCTCCTATTGCGTAACATTATCGTTTTTTATCGAACAAAGTTTGTTTAGTGATTATATTAAAAAAAAATTAACATTAAGATAGGATGATGTGTTTTTGTTTTTTTGAGGCCGTCAGGGTGCAATGCAGCATCATCTGACCGAACGCGATGGTTATAGATTCGATCGCCACTCGGGGGATTGAATTATTTTTATTTTCCCACTCTAGAATCCAAAGGGCAGCCATAAGTTCCACTAATTACGATGCAGTGTCTGAAATTTATACGGAAAGTAGAGTATTTCAACACTAGTTTCACTCTGCGCCCTCTATTATATTGATGAACAGAATAAATCCCTTATACGCTGGTATTATGTACTAGATATAAAAAAAACATTTTCATATTTCATATCATGGCATATTAAAATTTACGACTAATTAAGACGAACGACCATATTATAATATAATAGCCACATAAATGTTTAACGTCCACTCCAAATAAGCCTATTACATCGTATTTGCATAAAGCTATAAATGACTGTTAGATTTAAAATTGTAAAATATAAAGGAAACTCAAAAAAATAAGCGATTTAAAATAAGGCAGTATTAACAAGAAAAAGTTAATTTTTATCTAAAAGCGTGATATTATTAAATAAATCAGCTTCACGCTGTATCCCGCACACACTAAGGTAGACAGAGGGAACCTAGTGTTAAGACACTCCGTTCTTTACTTTCTGCCGAATTCTGGAGGCATTGCGTGTTGAGTGGCAGAACTCAACGCCGTGCTTTGCCTCGACACCAGAGCAAAGAAATAGTAAAGTAATATTATTCTTTTTCAATTATCTAACATGTACATGATAATATTTTTACATTATTTTTTATAATAAATAAAAAAAACTATTATTTAAAATGTAGAGACAGAAATTTATTACAAGACAAATAAATTGAATAACACAATTGAAAAAGAAAATAAAACTTTTGTAAACAGATTTATTTCCCAAATCTGAGCGAGAATAAATGACAGCTTGTTCTGATTGATTTTACAATTTATACTTTAGGTGCTTTTTCTCATTTTTATTTAAAATATTTATGAATTGAAAGAATACATTACGAAATTTTTAGTATTATTAGTATTTGAAAAATAGTGGAGTTGTATTGTGTTTTCTTTTATTCTTTAATACTCACACTGCTGGATTTCTAACGGCAGGGTACTACTGCGGAAGAAGGAAGGAGATAAGTTTATAGTTGTTAGAAGTGAAAACGATTTACCAGATATAACACTTAAAAAATGACTAGACAATTGGAATTTTTACTCTTATTTTTATATTAATATGTTAAATTTAGTTCTATTTTCTTCTATTCTAATTAAATTCATATATTGTTTATTTTATTTTAGGGATTCTATATACTTACTTAATTACACTATTACACATACACGCAGCAATTTGATCTTACTTACTGTTTTGT
>DWAO01000826.1:0-22185 GCA_018230605.1 Heliconius congener | reverse complement strand
CTCTGCCTACTCTGCTGTGTGCGGGATACAGCGTGAAGCTGATTTATTTTTATTTATCGCTTCAATACAGCATTAACCCTTCTAATTCCAGTCAGCAATGATGTCAGTGTGCTTCAAAGAGGGTCTCAAAGTCCCCGCCGATGTGTTATCCCAGCTAATAATATCAGCGGGACAGGACGTGAGGCAAACCCTGCATTTACTGTCCATGTGGTCGGCGGACAGCCAAATAGACCCCGATAAGTTGAGTAAGGAGACGGAACGAGTTAAGAAGGATGTTAAAATGGTATGTTTCATATGTTTGTTAGTTTTTGTGCGTTAAGTACGGTAATAAATGATAGCATAATTATCTATTCTATTAGGTTTTTCATAATTTTTTATGGTTACTTGTTGTAAAAATTACTTGTAAGGTATTGACAGTTTGTTTTATGGTTGGATGAAATGTCGATTCTCTCAATTATTTTCGTTTTATGCATTTAAATAACTGTGAACTTGATAGCATTGCTAATAGATACTAGATTCCCTTCTAGTTAACAATAATGACAATCTTGCCGTGAAATCTTGCCGTAGTGTCTTAACACTAGGTTAGCTCAGCCTTCATTGATATACTTTCAGCTTTAATTTGTATACATATTTTTTAGGGCCCATGGGAAGCAGTCCGCAAAGTATTTAGCGCGGAAGACCATAAAACCATGAGTATCAACGATAAAAGTGACTTGTTCTTCAGCGATTATAGTATTATGCCACTTTTCGTACAAGAGAACTATTTAAACGTATCGCCGCATTGCCCTAAGTAAATTATTATTTTATATTTTTAAATATGGATAAAGCTCGTCGTGGCGCAGGTGAAGCGCGGCGTTGAGTTCCGTCACTCAATACGAAATGCGTCAAGAATTACGCATGAATATTGTATATGTGATGGTTGTGGGTTCGATCGACAAATTTGAAAATGATTGGTATTATTTACCCATTCTGAAGTCCACACTCTTAAGTAGACTTTTTAATTCATTATTTTTATCATATTCTATATAAAGGTTATTTTCAAATATTATGGTTTTTTTTTACATATATTATTTTACACTACATTAAGACATTAAGTATCATTTATAGATAAATTGTTATATTATAATTAATTTATAGGCACGAAGTCCTAAGCAGAATAAGCAAGGCGGCGGACAGTATAAGTTTAGGAGATATCGTGGAGGCAAAGATACGCGGGAGCCAAGCATGGAATTTGCTGCCATTGCAGGTATACTTAAATCTATTTTATTTCTTAATATGTAATTTTTTTTTTGAACTTTCGCATACTATGGATCAAATTTATTTTTATGTTAGATAGCCACTAATCAAGGAATGCTGAAGATAAATGATAAGTGTGAATTAAAAAAAATACTATTTGTTTCCATTATGTTTATCAAGCACATAACAGGGTAAACATTGGGAACCTCGAAATTTGATGTCAAGACACTGATCCCATTAAGACACTTCCATTCCCCAATTTTCACTGAATTCTCGAGCACGCAATGCGCGTGTTGAGTAGTGGGAATCAACAATTTTGTATCGCATCAACTATTTTATTTAATAAATGTCATTTAATTCCCAGGCAATGTTCAGCAGTGTGACTCCAGGACACGCCTTAGAAGGTCATGTTGCGGCCCAAATACAGTTCCCGTCGTGGCTCGGCAAGAATTCTAGGAGGAACAAAATGAATAGACTATGTCAGGAAATACATTCACATACTAGACTTAGGTAATTTTTTTGTTCTATTTATTTTTTAAAATTTAATAGCTCTTTAGAAATAGACGAAAATATATATATAATTTTTTTTTTGTAGTTATATAATTGTATAAGTGAAAAATAAGCTAATTTGAACAGTAATAAATAAATGTAACTTTACATTGTCTGACTGTAAAGGATAGTTGTACTGTTTCTGTTTACTCTTCTATATATCACATAAAATGTGAATCTGAAAAAACCTTAATAAATAAAATTTAAACATGCATCTCTTGAAACATTAATGGAAAGAAGTTAGTTATTTTCGAATCAAATTTTAAAAAAAATTAATTAAAAATATTATAAAATGACTAATTAATTAATAACAGTATAAAACATTACTTAAAATATCATTTTTTAGCATATCTGGATCAAAATCGGCCATATTCTTTGACTATGCGAAGCATCTTCGCGACGCCATAGTGACTCCGCTCATAAAGGATAAAACAGATGGTATAGACCAGTCACTTGCTGTATTAGAATCTTATCATTTGTTAAGAGAAGACTTGGACTCGTTAGTTGAGCTATCATTGTGGCCTGGACAAAGGAATCCCACAATTTTGATAGATTCTAAGGTTAGTGATTATTAAGTTATGAATAACTGATAAATGTTTTTGTACTAAAAGTTTCTATATCAATTGAAATCTCTTTTGTGTGGCTATTTATCAATTATTGGATATCATCTCATTGAGTTGTATGCAAAAGTTAACATATATTTTTTTAATTAGACATGTTTGAAAGAAATAAAATTTCTATAATATTTATAACATTAAATCTTTATACAAACAACCCAAACGTGACCTAACCTGCTTAAAATTATTGTTATGTTTTAGCCAAATAGCCAAATATAAAGTCTACATAAATTGTAACACATGTATTATTCTGATGTATAAGCTACATATCTGTAAAGTTTCATCTACTATTTAACATCCATCTTTTTGCACAAAGGTTCATATTTATAATATTAATAGTATTATTTATTTTTCTGATTCTTACAGGTGAAAGCAGCCATGACCCGTACATACAATAAAAAAGCTACGGCCCTTCCATATGCACCTGGAGCTATCAAGAAAGGCCATGGGCATGATGATGAAAACACCCAAGATGATGAAGAGCAGGCTGGGGATAGCGACCCAGAAAATGATATGCTAATTAAAGTATGATATTTTATTTTAGTTGTGTAAAAATTATTAACTATGTATTATACACACACATGGTCTAACTATTTTAACATGGACTAAAGTCCCTGTTAAAATAGGTCATTTGTGTGGATATCAATTTTATTATAACATATCTGCCAAAGGTGAATGCTATTATTCTGAGTTCTGTCCCCATATGGGGTGAATTATGTTCATTTCTTGCTTTTTGAATGGAAAGTCGTGAACTGAATGTTTTAACACTATACTTCCCTTATAAGGCTGTTTTTTTTTCAGTTATAGGACTATAATGTACTATAATTTGTTTCTTAAAATGAACTCAGTAAACATTTTAAAAGTATTAATATACATAGGTGTATTAATACTTTTTTAAAAATATGGATTTCTTTTTTTTCTAGAAAAAGAAAACTAAGGAATCAGATAAGCCCAGTACAAGCAAAGTAGCTAAGGGAAAACCAATTGCATCAAGCCCGAGCAAAGTTAAGGGGAAAGCTACCGCTTCTAAAGATAAGAAGAAAAAGAAATGAATCTTGTATTTGTATAACAAACTATTGAATATTATGTTTGCCAATCTTGTTTAATTTTTTGTATACAATAAAACGAATTATTGACATTTTAGTTTTATTTATCTATATTTTAATTGCTCTCATTTATTTAAGACGCAAAAACAGGGAAGTTATGAGGCCCAACATCTGACTGTAAGCTTGTTGTAGGTTGTATACCCACTTAAGAGAATGATTTATTTTTGTTTCCTTGTTTTTGGTAACAATATAATAAGAGTTGTCGATGTCCATCATTTTACATGCGATATCTCATAATTGAGGCAAATAGTAGGGAAGGTGTTAACACTAACTTTTGTCTACTTTACTGTGTAGGACACAATGTGAAGCTAAAAATATATATAATTATTTTTACTAATAAAGTTTTTACAATAATGATTTCAAATTCAAAGATTAAAATTTGTAAATAAAAAAGAGACAATAACAAAACATAACGGATAGCACTCATTTATTATTACATAATTGCAACTAGATTTTCACAAAACTTGATTGTTTTTGTAAGTTTCTAATCTTTCTTTATTTTGGCCACTCTCGGGTCATCGGGTCTCATAATAATGTACACTTTCTTGTATCTTCGGTTGTCACCATCGTTCTTAACATATTTATAGCAAGCATAAACTCCACAACCTACTCCAAATACCGCAAGGCCAGTGGAAGCAATGACTTCAGGTATCTCGGTCCATCCCTGCTTTAAAAGCTGGCCAAGTGTCCGTCTGGCTACTGGTACAGACATTTTACTTATTTGCTAATTTATTATTACAATAAAACTCGGCAGCCCTTTCAAGAAAATATATATCTTAATTCCATGAGAATATTAAATAAAACGTCATTGTCAAAAGTGTCAAATGTCAATAACAATAAATTTAAACACAGAGTAATATAATAACCCACTGTACCATTTTATATCGTTAAGTGGAATGGATAAAACATTTTTAGCAATGCTCCCAATGAAGTAAGTAAGTATGCAATCTATTTTGATTGTAACTTAATACTGGTTTTACATTTACCACGCAGTAATCCGTAGTCCGCTTAGGGTGGATAGAAAAAAATGGTAGTAGACTAAGAGGTCGCGGTCGCGAGGTTAAATAACATTTGTAAGAAAATAAGAATTATGTACGGTACCACTATAATAATAGGCTTCCATAAATTATATATTAAAATCATCTTCATCTATTAAATATAAAATTCATCGTTTTGGTGTATAATATAAAAGTATTTCAGCTTCACGCTGTATCCCGCACACAGCAGGATAGGCAGAGGGAACCTAGTGTTAAGACACTCCGTTCCCTACCCATAAAAGTACTTACAACATTTTTATAGAAACGTATACAAATATTTTTTTTTTGTATCTTAATATTAGGTTCACTTTGCCTACTCTGTTACAGGCAGGATACAGCCTACAAATAATACATATTCACTACTACACTAAGCTTTTTTTATTAGAATTTATGCAAAAGAGTTTCGATGCAAAAAATGTAAATTTCATAATTAAAAAAAATATCTTATATGCTTTATTGACGTTTGCTCTATCATAAAGGCTTTAGCATTAAATTATATTGAACTATTATAAGTGTTTATCTATAATATTTACTGTAAAATGCCACAGCAAAAAGAAGTAGGTCATCAAGTCAAATTTGAAAAAAATCTTAAAGGCCTTTTCAAAAAAGCTTGTTGGGAAATTCCAGAAATAATGGGATCATCCTGTTTAGCTATAGCAGGGATCATTATGGGGTGTGTTGCTGTCTATAATTACATAAAAAATGATGGGGATAATCGAGAATACAAAAAGGTGTACGTTATTATGCGACCAGATGATCCTAGAGTTTCACGTCTTAGGAACCCAGTATTTACTGAATATAAATAAAAATTTTATATCTCAAAGAGATTTTTTAAATATAAAATTAAATATATTTTATTCGAAAACTATAAATTTATTTCATATATTGTACTTATATATGTATAGTATTGTATTATACATAAGGAAAATTACAAATTGAATAATAGATATTTAATTATTTGCAAAGATTTTTATCAATAATTTCCCAAAATAAAATGTTCTACCTTATTTAAAAAAATTGTTAATCAATTATAACAAGCCGAAAATAAGCTCAGAACACAAAATCTAGAAATAAACTTAATAATTAACTTGACACGTGAGTTGTGACACTTGACGGGAAACAGCGTTGACGGATTTGACATTGTCGAGCGGAAGGTCGTCGACTCAGCGGCTAAAACTTGCGAATTACGAACATTACTTCAATACCGCATTATCTCGTTCAGTTACATCATATTGCAATCGAGATCGGTAATTAGACTGCGAGAGTCCTACATAGTCGGTCGTGTTGTGCATTAAATAAATAAAAATAAAAATGGGTTCACGTTTCCAAGTCGTCGAACAAGGTCCACCTATTGAAGTTTTCCAACTTAACAAACTTTGTACCGAAGATACATTTAAAAATAAAGTGAACCTTGGGGTGGGAGGTAAGTTTCTTTTCTAGTTTACGTACTAACGGTTAGAAGTTTCACATTTGTTCATTACTTTCAGTTATATATTATGTAAGATATTTACATAAAAATAAAAAACCGGCTATAAATGACTTTCAAAGTTTCGCGCATAGTTTTATAATGTTGTTTTTGTTTTTTTAACAATATTTATTGGACAATGGCCAAATAATGTAACCATTGAGAAAGTAGCAACTTTTTTGTATAAAAATGTTTAAATTATGCTTCAGATTTTTACATAATATTTTCATAAGACTTGCGTTGCATTCAAATACGCTCAAGCAAATATTTCTGTATAAACATTTATGATTTACCATAATTACATTTTTCTTGTATATTTAATGTCACTTTAGACAATTGTTTCAATTTATATACAAACTATTTTGTTCACATAAATCTGTAAAATTTATACAATTTATTTTTACTAAAATATAAAACTTGTTTGAAAACATTTTTTATTCTAAATAAATAAATTGTACAGCCTACAGGGATGAAAATGGCAAGCCCTGGGTTTTGCCTGTTGTCCAGAAAATGGAGAAGCAAATGGCAGCTGATGCCAGCCTGCTCCATGAATATCTGCCTGTACTTGGTGAGTTTTAAACATTGTAATTCACTAATTGATTTTTAGAACTTGGCCGTCATGGTTCAGTGGTACAATATCTGACTGTATAATCATTTACATAGTATTCTAAAGTTTCATTCTCATCAACTTCCAGGAATGGAATATTTTTTAATTTCATGCTCTAGTTAGAGTCTTGGTACGACAAAGTGTAGTATTGAATTCTGACAATACCCACACAATAATAAACCAGTGTTGGTCCTAAAATTAATAAAATAAATGTTGTCATAGGTTTTATTTTATATCAAATATTATTATTATTATTTTATATCAATTTTAAATAGTTTCTTTATTTTGAACTTTGAATATAAAAAATATATATTTTATTAACTATCCAATTTGATACATTATGGGGCCTGTCGTGGTGCAGGGGCACAAAACGCGACTGAAAACATGACACAACTGTTGTGGGTTCCATCCCCACTCTGCCTATCCTTCTGTGTGTGGGATATAGTGTGAAGTTGATTTTCTTTTGTATATTACAAATACAAGTGGTTTTACAAATACTTAAAAAGATGTTAGTTTATTGCTAGTCTATATCTGTGATAAACACATTGTGAAATAAATATTTAATACTATCAGATTATTTATTTAGATAAATACTAGAAACTTTGTGCTTATCTGAAAACAAATATGTATACTTTGAGTAACATACAAATATAAAATGAAAGTCAAAAAATAATATCTTTTTTAGCTTCACACTGTATTCTACACTTAGCAGGGTAGGCAGACAGAACCTGGACACTAGTGTTAAGACACTAGTTACCCACCCTTATTCCCAATGGAAATCAAACATTATTTTAAATTTAGTATATTGGTATGATAAATAAGCAAAAAACAACTGGTATATGAACTCTTTTTTGTGTTTTTACTTTCATTATTAACCTTTATGCACTGACTCTTTCATTTTAGATTTCAGTCTTATCTTAATAGTTGTAAAACAGTAAATCAACACATATTTTATGTTTCTGATAGAACAATTATAAATATATAAAAGTTTTAATTTAAACCCTACATTGTACTAGTATTTATGTTTAAATTATAGAACAGGTAAAAGACAATATTTTATTTAAGAACCCAACCAATGGCACTACAGTTGATGGAAAATAGTAACAGAGTGTCTTAACTGATCTGTTATCTGTAAAGCTGAAATCTACAACTTTTATGAGTAAGTAAAAGAGTAGATCATAAGTAAAACTTTGTAAAATTTTATGTACAATTATTCAGAAAGACTTCTAAATATTTTTACAAAAAATGACGAAAAAATTACATTTTATATATATGTAATTCGCTCCGGTTACGGTTCATTCAGTTCAATTTGTCGTATTTCTCTAGTTAATTGGTAAAGAGTGGAGGGAGCGCGATGACGCACGACTTTGAACGTGAATATAAAATAAATTCTATTTTTGGACTAAAGAAGTGCAGCAAGTAATAAAAAAAACGTGTTATTAATTATGTCATCCATATCAATAAAAATTACACCTTTTTATTATAAATCCCAATAGGTTTTCTTATCCATACTTTATTGCAGAATACTACAGACACAGTTATAGTGTTGTGGTCTTTCTGAAGTTAATTTATCTGAATTTTTGCATACAAAAAAAATAATCATATCAAAAGCCATCATCACTAAGAAAAAAAAATCTAAAATCAATTTGCACAACCATTTAGAGCTAAATTCAGAGCGGCCACGATTTGTCCGCTGTACTGTAAATATACAGAAAATAGTATTAATTTCATCATTTATTTATTTCTGGTCTGAAACAAATAAACACGGTCGAAACCTATCCATTTTGATGAAATATTAATTATAATTTGTATCAATGTGTACATGTACTAATTTTAACACAGCACTGCTGTAACTTTAGCATTATGTAATACTAAAGGTCATTGCTATATGTATATTGTAGTAAACATTATTTTTATCTTCGAACGCTTCTACTAAATTGTCATTTATCCATTTTTAAGGTTAGGCAGAGGGTTAAGACACTCCGCTCCCCGCATTCCACGGGCATTCTGGAGGCCTTGCGTGTTGAGTGGTGGAATTCAACGCCGCTGTTTGCGAACCCAGAGCGTAGAAATAAAAATATTAACTATTTTATTTCCTCGAGTGAATGAAAGGAATCGAACCCACAAACTGTCGCGTTTACAGTCACACACTTGTTCTCCTAAGCCACGACATCAGTCGTAGTGAAATAAGAACCCACGAACGATCACTTTTCGTCCTACGACTACACTACCACTGAACATTATACGAGTATACTTTATAAATAATATGTTGCGACACATAATTGCTGATACTTATAGAGTAATAGCTATGTATCGATAAAAAAAAAACATGATTTGCCGCTATCACTGTTATCATCATCATCATCATCAGCCTGTCCTCGTCCACTGCTGGACCTCTATATATAGGCCTCTACAATGGCTGAACTATAATAACTACCGCTGGTTTGTGAGATTGTCGTATATGGATACAAATTATCTAATTTCCAGGCTTTAAACATAAGTCAATATTTTTTTCGCTAAGAGTCGCTATAAAATTATTTCAGATGCTAAAGTTATATCACTATTTTTAATTAGACTTGCCTAAAAAATGTCTTCCTTTTAAAAATGTTGTTTCTATGGGAGTCATTGACGTATTTAAAGAATAATAAATCTACGTGATAAGATATTTATACAATGACGAGCAATATTTTTGAAATTATTTTAAACAAAATTGACGTATGTGGAAAGATGTTTTGAGTCTGTTATTATAGGGAATTCAATTCCATTCAGGTTTGCAATTTTTTGATCGTACGGTATTATAATTTTTTTTTAAATCACCAATATTTATCACACTGTCCGTTTTTGCTGCTTTTAAACAGTTAAATAAATGTAGATGTATGTACATCATGTGATGAATAGTAGTCCGTATTGTGCGCAAAAGTGTGAATTCAATTCTTATATTTCCTTATCCTTTTTTCAATAATCGCGATGGTTGTGGGTTCGATTCACTCTTTGGGTGTGAATTATTTTTATTTCTCCGCTTTGGTGGAACGAAGCGAGGCATCTATATAGACGAATTCTGATGGAAAGCGGAGAAGGGAGTATCTTGAGATTAGATATTGTCTACTTTTTATGCTAAAATGTGTTATGTTATGATAAAATGTGGAACTAAAAAAAGTAAAAGGCTCATAAGAAAAAAGTATTAAGGTGTACAGACGAGCGACTGTCAATAAAAATGAAGCCACTGTTTTACTAATTTGTAATTAGATTACCTTCTCGTTCCTCCTTTTTCGTCTAAAATATAGTAGACATGGGCAAAAATCTGAATTAACCATTTCTTTTTAGGTTTAGAACAATTCAGCAAAGCTTCAGTGTCTATGCTACTAGGAGAAGACAACCCTGTGATTGCCGCTGGCCAAGTAAGTATTATTTTAAGTATTTTAATTATTTTATTTGTTATAAACCGAAATTAAACTTTTTTAATTTAGAAAAAAAAAGTTAATATTTTTATTTTCCTTTATTTATTCATATATAGTTTGACTGATTAATAATGTTTACAATCACAATATCAAAAGTTTCAAAACTATGATACGTCACAGTAGTATCGTCAAGTACCAAGTCACTGTAGTTCTCAGTGATCGTAAACGATAAGAGAATAATACTTGATTGGAATCACCATTTTAATTTTTTATAAAGTATTTTAAAATGTAAAATAATATATCGTTGAACAATAACAAAATGAGTAAAATTCTAAATAATTTCGCTACTAGGCTCTTATTTAATTTATTTTTATTTAATTTCTCTACTATATTTGGCATATACGTTTTTTTGTCTGCTTCATCCCACATTCAGCAGGGTAGGCAGAGAGAACCTAATGCTAAAACACTCCGTTCTCTACTTTCCTCCGAATTTATTCTATTTTGATTATGAATTTCGCTGTTTAGATATATATTTTTATATCCTTTCTTTATAATTAGACATTCGGAGTGCAAACACTGTCGGGCACGGGTGGTCTGCGAGTCGGCGCTGAGCTTCTAAACAAACACTTGAAATACTCCACATTCTACTATTCCAATCCAACATGGGGTAAGTTTTGTAATGTAAAATATTCATATTTATATTTAAGGTAAAATATTTTCTTAGTTTTGTTATTTTTTTATAGCACGCTGTATCCCGCATAGCAGGGTAGGAAGGGAGAACCTGGAAACCTAATATTAAGACACTTCCATTATCCACTTTCCGCCGAATTTTGGAGGCATTGCGTGTTGAATAGCGAAACTCAACGCCGCGAATTATTACTATTTTGATCTTTAAAAATAATAATTTAATGTTAGTTTTCCAATTTTGTTTATCCTCACATTTATTATCCAATGAACGTATTAATTTATTTCATTGAAAGCTAGAACTACGTAGTAAGTGAAGTCACGTAACATTTTCAATAACAAAAGAAATTTTTCATATAGGTACTTTGATGCTAAAAGCAAAACAGTTTTGATAGTTAAATATGAATATAGAACAACCTTGACATATGCTAAGCTAAATGATACTTATATAAAATATTTTTCGTTTGTACGTTCACGCAATATTTTCAAACAGGAGAGTGGAGAACCAAATCGAAATACCAATCTTTTTTGTAAATATATAGAAGTAATATAAAAAAGTAAATTATGAAATAAAATAATATGTTTGTTATGTAACTTAAAAGACGAGTGTGTGATAAGATTATTTATGTATAATCGAATCTGTTAATATAGCAATAATGTTTTATCGAAAACGATCCGCTCAGTTTTATAGATTTGATAACAATCTTAATGTTTTTTCTATAATTCACTTGGTAATGGAAAACGACTTTTTATTGTATAAATGTATAGGCCGTCGTGGCTCAGGGGTACAAGGGTGTGACTGAAATGCTACTCAAGGGAATCTCTTCTTCGATTTGTTAGAGTATATGTTCGATTTCCACTTAGAAAACAAAACACTTACGGCGACGACTGTTGTTATTTCGATTCCCACAAATTATTATTATTTTACCACATTTCATGCACAGATAGGTATTACGTAAATTACGTTAAATTTAGTAGTAACATATTTTTGGTAAAGAAGGTCAACTGTTTTTAAATGTTTTCATATACTCGGATTTGAGACTTATTTGTATTTATATACATATTGTTATATAGAAAATCGAATCGATAACGACGTCATGGCGTATGGGGGCAGGGTCACACTTTTCGTGCTGGCAGCGGATTCGATCGCCAATTAAGGAAAATATATTTAATGTATTAATTGTTAGTCTGGTAATATAAAGCGAAATATTAATACTGCCACACGTATGAAGAGAATAGAGGATCTCACCCCTAATTTTAGCGTTCCGTACCTTTTAAGTAAAAAAGTAAGCCTTATAAGATAATTTTGTTATCCGTCTGTCTATCTGTCTAGAGCCTTTATCTCACAAATGCTTGGAATTATTGAGTAGAAATTCAAACCATTTACTACGACACGACAGATATACGGCCCTACAATTTCCTAAAAAAAATCATATTTCTACGTTTACTTAAAAAGATATGGCTGTTTATATCTCATAAAACGCGTTTTCTACACTATAAAGGGAATCAAATTAATAAGGTACTTCCAGTTGCGGCTGCAGCTAGCATCTACAGGTAGTACTAGTTCAGGAAAAAATTTGAAAACTATACATACATATGTAGTTAAATCCTAAAGTTAAAGATTTAAAAGGGGGCAAAATTTGCCATTAACGCCGCTAGTTCAAATGAGGTACCTGATGAAAGGGCTCTGGCTAAGCTAAGCTTGAATTTCAGAAAAAAGCTTGAGACCTCCAATTTTTGTATGGAACCCTCGGTAGGCGAGCCCGACTCGCGCTTGTCCGGTTTTTCTTTTCTGTCTACAATAGTAGTGCGGCAGAAGCGTAAAGCTAAAAAATAATCAACTTTTACACAAATTATACTAAATGAATAATATTTTAAGTTTTTTAAATTTTTTCGCATATATCATTGATGGTAGCCTAGTAACACTCCGTTTTACACTCTCTAGAGTTGAGTTTGACGCCGCGCTTTGTCACCAGAGTGAGGTAACAAAAATATTAAATAATTAATTCCGCCTTGTGGGAATCAAATCTAAAACCGTCGTCTTTATAGTCACACGCTGTGCTTTACAGATTTTAACACAATTTTCATGAATATTTCCAGAAAACCACCATCTAGTATTCGTAAATTCCGGCTTCACCCAGCCGAAGACGTACCGATACTGGGACGCCAAGAACCGCGCAATAGACTTCGAGGGAATGATCGAGGATCTGAAGAATGCTCCAGAGAATTCCGTGATAATACTCCACGCGTGCGCTCACAACCCCACCGGCATCGACCCCACTCAGGAGCAGTGGATAAAGATTGCTGATGTCATGGAGGTTGGTGGCGTTTGGTTTGGATGTATTCTAATGGTTTTAGGTTTTTTTTTAGCTTCACGCTGTATTCCGCGCATAGCAGATAGGCAGAGAGAATCTGAAATCCTAGTGTTAAATCACTCTGTTCCCATTAAGATTCGTCCGTACCTTCTCCCCTAAAAATTCTGGACGCATTGCGTGTTGGTGGGTGGTAGAACTCAACGCCGCAACAGTTATTTCCTCGCGGGAATGGGACCCACAATCTGTAGCGTTTACAAGCACACGCTTGTTCCCCTGTGCTTCGACTGGCCTTTTCTTTTTTTTATATTTAGATATCGCTATTAGACTTCATGGCGCATTGTCAGATAACGCCTGACCGTCAAACGCGGTGGTTATCTCTAAACTCTATTACAACAAAATGTGGCGTTAAGTTGCGCGACTCAAAAACGCATCATCTCGAACTGAGTGCGTTCACAGTATGTTCTGGGACAAGCTAAAAAATTTGGTTGTCGAGTAAATTATAATTTTGGAATTAACTTCCAAAATAAATAAAGTCTTGATCACTAAACACAAGCAAGCAATCACTAATGCATCTTTATATTTTCGTCACAAATATAGAAGTCCTAAAAATATTTTGCACCGGTTGCCAAAATCGAAGTCGTAAACAAAATTGTTTCTTAAAATACTACAACAATGTCTATTTTAAGCTTCACTACAGTATATTAAAAGGCAATGTTAATCTGAACTTAAAAATAATCAATACAATATATGAGGTCATCGTGGTGCAGGGCCCAAGCGTGTGATGGTAATCGCGCGGTTTTGGGTTCTATTCCCAGTTGGGGGAGTGAAAAATTTAAAATTTTCGTTTTCCTCGCATTGGTAACGAACTGTGACTTAAAATACAGTACCTCAAAAATTTGACGGAAACTCCCTCTGCCTATTATAGTGTTGTACACTTCCGTTTTCCACTAACTGCCGAGTTCTCAAGGCATCGTGTATTGCGTAGTAGCGGAACTCAACGCCGCGCTTTACCTCTCATCTCATAGCAAGAAAATTAAATCTTTTGTCTTCGAGTGGGAATTGAACCCACAACCTGTCACGTTTGCAAATTATGTTACATTAACCTCTTCCATTCACGACTTACTTTTAAAAAATCAATTAATAGAATGTGAAAATTAAAGTTATATATGATTATATTATTTAAATAAAAATTATTATAAATTTCTACGAAGGTTAGCAGGAATCAAAAATAAATTTAAGGAAATAAGTTTGATCAGGACGACAATATGAAAATTCGCGACTTCACCAGAAAAAAAATAGAGATCTACATGGGTGACAAGTTCCGAGTTCACTCGGTATATAATTCAAGGGCGGGATTTGACTGGACATTTTTTTACGTACAGCTATTAGGTATCTATTTGCATATTTGTGTATAGCTTATACTTGAAATAAAGCCAAGAACAATTTTGAAGCTCAAAATTCATTATATCCTGAGTGATCACAGAACTTGGCATTCGGACAAATCACCGATTGATTTGTCAGTTTAATGACCTATTTATTGGCTTAAATTTCACTTTAAGGTAATAGTACCTGACTTTAGCGCGCTCATCTAAACAAACTCTTCAGCTTTATAATATTTGTATACAAGTGTAGATTATTTTCTCTTTAGGAACGCAAGCTGTTCCCGTTCTTCGACAGCGCCTACCAGGGCTTCGCGTCGGGTGACCTGGACCGCGACGCGTGGGCGGTCCGCTACTTCGTGAAGCGCGGGTTTGAGCTCGTCTGCGCACAGTCCTACGCTAAGAACTTTGGATTATACAGTGAGTTTTGTTTCGTTATGTGTATATAAAAGAAGGTCTTTTCATGAAATGTCATTAAAAATATAACTGGAACTATAAAAAATATATAATATTTTTATTAGTTATTATATTAAACCAGTCTTCTTTACTGCACCAGTAATATTACTACGGACTATACAGGCTGGAAGCGACTGGGCTCAGCAAATAGGGTAAAATATTTCAAACCTAAACCAAAAAAAATTTATCAACATTCTTCAACAGTTTAAACGTAAGATTATTACTTTCATATTAGGATTTTTAACCGTACGTCGTGTCAGTGTTTTTTCATCACTACTTTAAATGAAAAACACAGTCTTAACTACTCTATAAAAGCCTAATATACGTACAAACACGAACACTAATATGTTGAGCTTCATAAATCTTCATAATTTTTCTATACGGCCTTGTAATATTTTACTCTATATGTGGTACTTGCAAGTGTCAGAGTGTCCCGACTAACCAGTACAATTATATAACTGTTCCATATTACTGCCTGACTGTCTGAGCAACAACCTGAAATCAACTGAAAACTAAACTTTATTTTTGAATATGCAGGACATTTTTATAAAAATTAACTTTATAAGAATTTTGGTGACTATTTTACGTGACTTTTCTCCCTCCACCACCAGACGAGCGCGTGGGCAACCTGGCGGTGGTGGTGTCGGACGCGGCGCACGTGCCGGCGCTGAGGTCGCAGCTGACGTGGATCGTGCGCGGCATGTACTCCAACCCGCCCGCGCACGGCGCGCGCGTCGTCGCCAACGTGCTCGCCCACCCCGCGCTGTTCGATGAGTGGTGAGTGGCAGACTCGTGCTATATCAGAAAAGCAAAGCAAATTTCATATTTTGACGTTTTTTTAATAATGCTATTTACATATTAAAAAGATAGAGAATATTGAGTAATAAAAATTAGAACGTATCGTGCTTGATTCTAACGACTTAGAAACCTAGCTAACTATTCACACTTTCTAGATAATTAAGCCGTATTAAAAGACTCACTGAGTTGATTTTATTATTCATTTCCAAATATTTAACCAAATTTATAATATAATAATTGTATTTGTTAAATATAATAATATTTTTATTTCATGAACAATACGGGATTTTTCATATAATACTTTTTTTTTTCAGGAGAGATCACATCAAGCTAATGTCATCCAGAGTCATCCAAATGAGAGAAGCACTAAGAGCTGAGCTTATAAAGTATGTTATTTGCTATACTTTTTTCTAAATTTTTAAAAACAGTTTTGACTTTTGTATTTAATTTTTGTTAGCTACATTTTTTGCTTAGTGCAACGGCAAGTACCTGACTAGAAAATGGAGTAAGAGTAGACTATTTTAGTTAATTATACAATTACAGATTACACTGCAAATACGTACGTAATACAACTCTTGCACCTAACTATTACTCAAATAAAATTTTACATTACTCCCATAGTCTGAACAAGCTCTTTTTAAAAAGATGAAAAAGCTTTCTTTTTACTAATAAAAAAAATATAATTTCCTTTCAGACTTGGCACCCCCGGCAACTGGGACCACATAGTGAAACAAATAGGCCTCTTCTCTTACACGGGGCTTACCGCTAAACAATCGGAATACCTAATCAATCAACATCATATATATTTACTGCGTTCCGGAAGAATTAATATTTGTGGCCTAAACCCGAGCAATGTCGCGTATGTGGCTAGTGCTATACACGACGCTGTCACTAAACTCCCGGAGAATGAGTAATTTTTTTTTCTTTTTTAGTACTTTTTTTAAATATTGTTATTGTTGTTGTAAAGTAGATATTTTTGTGTAAGCGATTTTTTGCCTGTGGGATCCTCATAGTTATACGCACACACAGTATAATATAGCACAGATATAGTGACTGTAGGCATTTAATTTAACATTCTTTAGATGTTTTTTTTGTATTGTAATACTCAAATTAAAAAAAACAACGAATATGGCATTTACATTAGAAAAAATCGCTTATACGATCGCTATTTAATATTATGTACACAATATAATAATTATCTTTAAATAACGGCTGATATACTAACTGGCAACACCAATCGTAGAAATATATTTACCAATATAAAATATGAAATCATATTTTATTATTTAATTGGACGGCAAGAGATTATTTTTTCATAGAGCAACACTGCCGTTAGAAAGTGTTCAATAGTAACGAGAGGCCTTATTGGTTCAAAAAATAATATTTCCTACAGCTTTTCTTTAATTGATTTACTAATACTATTACAGTATTAGAGTTTAGAAGTTATAATATATAATACATACATATTTATATATATCATGAGACCAATAGAAGGAGAGTTTTTACACTAAAGTTGTTGTTACAAAATAATATTTTTCTCTAAATTTTGTGGAATTGATTTTTTTTTGTTACATTATAAAAATAAGCACTGATATGATTCAGTCCTCATTAACAGATTTAATATCATTTATACTCTAATTACTTATTTAATTTCAATTTTTATACGTTTTCTAAATAAGTATTTAACTTTTCTAAGTGTGGATTAACACTTTAAAAATGTTTGAAAAATATACTCTAATTGTTATTTCTTAGAATAAATCAACTTTATTTATTTTTTTATCATTTATTTAATTGTTAACGTCGATCCTACATCACTCAATCGTCATTTTCATGTTATTAATAGTATTTTATCTTTTTTTTTTAAATATAATAATATCAACAATTTAAAACACTTGGTACAAAATTAGTATTTTAGAGTTCCTTATATTAGAATTGCACTGTAGATTATTATTGAACAAATACAAATTAACTGCATTAACTATATATTAAAGAGTAATAAGCAATATTTAGAATGTTCAATAAATATATAAATATATCTTATTATAGACAAGAGTTTACAATTTCATAATACGTATTTTAATAAAAAATTATATAATAATAAATAGTTGATAAAAGTAATAGATAAAATGTTTATAGATTTTTTTCTTTTATATTTTGTCTTTTTCTCTTTCTTGGTCTAGAGTTAGTTTTCTAGATAAAGTATGTTTTTGACTTTACTATAAACAAAACAAATAGATGCCTTTACCTAATATGTAATTATTTTGTTTTTTTAGATAATTATAAATAATGTTTCAAATATAAATCTCAGTTACATCATTTTGTTTCATTACTTCCCCCATGTTACTCAATATCATATTGCGAATAAAGACATTTATATAAGAAATTGTTAAATAAGTTAATTTTTTTTTTAAATATTTATATTTAGTGCGAGTACCCCGGCCAAGTGCGAGTCGGACTCGTGCACGAAGGGTGCTGCACTATTTATTATCTACGAAATCGAAATAAATTTCATTTGTTGTATGAGAGCTAAATTTGCCCTAAAATATTTTTTATATTTGTTCTTAAAGTCGCAACAAAAATAATTAATAAATTTTTTAGTAAATTTATAAGTAAATTTTTATATTATAAAATTAGTAAAACATAATTAGTAATTTTTTTTTTCTAACAATCACTGTTCATGAAATACAGCCACATGACAGACAAACAGACAGAGAGATAACGAAGTCTTAGTAATAGAGTTTATCCTTTGGGTACAAAACCCCGAAATAAATATATTTTTAAGAATTTTCTTGCGATATGCAATATCTATTTTGGTATAGCAATAAAAAATATTGTTATTCTTAAGCGTAATGTTTTTAGGTTTGTGCCAAAAATAGTCATCTACTACTGTAGAAACTTAGTCTCTACATTGACAAATACTTTTGAAATATATGTATTGTAATATCTTTTTTTTATCTTTACACCATGCCTCGAATAAAGCAAGGTAGGCAGGGGGACATGGGAATCTAGTGTTAAGACATTTCTCCATTTTTCACCGAATTCTTAAAACATTTCGTGGTGAGAATGCAAAACCGCGCTTAGCCTCAATATCAGTGAGAAAAAAAAATTGTGTGTGAGTGAGTGAGTGCGAATCGAACCCACAACCGTCGCCGTTACAGTCGCACGCTTGTGCTTGCGTATTTTATAATAATATATAAATCGTTTTTCTTTGCAGTGATTCCCGAGCTAAATTGTAAAGGGGCGACATTATGGCAACATTCAATATGGCTAATAAAATTTTGGTAATAATGTGCAATTGGTATATTGAGAAATAAATAACATTCACATACATATTGCCTACATAAGATTTAAAAAAATACTAATAATTAATTATTTGTGGGAGTGTTCTGGAGGAGTGACCTGTTACCTGCTGCCGAATTTTCTAACCGCGCGGTACGTCACAGGTACCATCCACACTCCAGCCCGGTGACGCTGTCAAGACCATACCAGGTCAACAGCATTCAGTCCATCAGAAAAGAGAAAAAAAAAAAACCATCCACACTGTCTGGATACGTGGCACTCCATTACTGTACGGTTTTATAGGATTTTTTTTCCACTTACCACACAACTGTGGAATGCCCTACCTGCGGCAGTGTTTCCAGGTCGATAGGACCTGCGGCCTGGGTACCTTCGAAAAGCGCGTCTATCTCCACTTTAAAGGCCGGCAACGCACCTGTAGCTCCTCTGGTGTTACACGTTTTCGTGGACAGGGGTGATCACTTTGTTTAGTTTATAATTAAATACTTATTTATCATTTTTTTTAAATATGGTACTTTTTATGGGACAGACAAACAAATGAATCAATAAAAAATTATATATACAAAAAACAGAAAAAAAATGGTAGAACGATTGAAAATATTTGCGAAAAAACAATGTGGGGGCTTGAAATAACTAATAGAACATGGATCTATGATTTTCAAAAATTCTTGTCTTTTGGTTGTACACACAAATCTTCAAAACGTTTTTTATCGTTAAGCAGTTAGGTTTGGATAGGAACTAGGTTATATTTAATTTTCACCAGTCATTCGAAATCGAAAAAATATTGTTGAATTAATGAAAAATTTTATAAGAATTTTTGATTAACATATAAAAATTGTAGATTCAGATCTATATCTGATAAACAACCGAAACTCTAGTCTAGCTAAAGTATAAGAAATAATAAAATGCCACTTTAGTTGAAGATGTCCAACGTGTCAAGAAACACTTGCTATTGATATATAAATATTAAAGATGTTGGATATGTGATGAACTATTAGCTCAGCTATATTATAAGACTTCACAAACTGTCGCCTAACCAAAGAATTATACATACATATTATTAAAATTAAGGTAAGTGTCCTCGGTTTCGGCATCTTGTAACTTTAAACAATTTTAAATATATTATTAAATGTTATATGAACTTACAAATTTTACTGTCATCAATGTGGGTTTTTTTTTCAGTAATGTGTGAATTATGTAGTTTAACCTAAGTTTACTTTTTATACTAAATAATTTGTGGACCTTTTGTTTGAACTAAATTTTATCACGAATTCGTGATAAAATGTTGTAGTAATTTGTGTAGTAAACATTAAGTGTTTTTAATTTAAATTTAAATTATTTCAATTATTATATAAATATAAATTTATTAAAAATGATCAACGATCTTCCTATTTCGGTAGTAACACCAACTAAGGGACACATAATAAATAAAATCAGTGCTATTCCGTGAAACGATTTATTGCAATTTTAAAAACTTTAAGGATTCCATGTTTTTTTTAATATTTTTTTTTCATAGAATACAAAAAAATATATTCAAAGTTTTATGCGACTAACTTACGTTCGATTTTCTACAACCTTAAGAAATTCTTACGCTAGTCTTAAGGTGGTAAGCAAAATAAACCCGTTACAGTGCAGTTCGTAGTCAACTCTGTGTTACAAATGTCGTTTTCTTTACGTAAATTTTTTGTCATTAAAATATTGTTACTTAATTTTTTAGAAAGTTAAAATTATAAAGATTGTTTGCAAATATATAGTTAACGCAAATAACTACCCGTATAATTAATCTCTTACAAAACAGATGGCGCTGTACATTTATGGCGATTTCTGAATCGCGCTGGCAAGATTTTCTAGCGTTTAGTGACTACCGGAAATTTCAGCGAAAGTGTTATCGCTTCTCGGCCTTTTGGCTAAGATCAAAGTGTAGTATCTGTTCTTTTCAGCTTAATATCTGAAAGTTCCCGCACCGCGGGACCAGTATATTAAACTGATTTTTGTACGCTGACGGGATGCTCGGGGCTCGCTCCACTCCTGTCGCGGGTCGGCCCGGCATTGCAGTGCCGCCGGGATCGGCCCACACTAACAACCTATAATATAAGCAAAAATATATATGCTAATGCTGTTTTATCACAGTTTTCTGTGAGATTGGAATTAAAAACCACGTTAGTCGAGCGCGCGTGCTTATCACATACCTAGATAAGTATGAAATAACTAAACATTTTTCTAATAAATACGGACATTTTTTGCGACCAAAATCAATTTATTTTATTATGATTATATACTTAACTAGTTTTCCCTAAATACATTTAAACAATATAAATTAAATAATAGCACTAGAGGCCAAGGCCGCAATAAATGAGAAAACAGACAAAATAAGTAAATAAAAAGCCAATATTTCATATAATATAAATATATTTTCACATAATATAATATCGAGTACAATAATTAAAAAATCTACGTGTCCATAGCTTCACTGCTCTGTGCATCATTCGGTGGTTTCACTCGTGAGCCGAAACGATTTATAACTGTAAACAAAAAGAATTAAAATAACAAGAAATCTATTATAATTAAAAAAATTTTATTCTTATGAATTGTATGTATATACAAATATATTTTTGAAGTACGTATCGTTAGTTATATTTACAGGAAACTGAAACACAAAATTTTGTCTTTCTTGTCTTTTGGATAAACATCCACGCTAAACTCCGGAACAGGTGAATTCGATTTTATGAGACTTTCTTTTGGAAGATTTAGGAGATAATGGAGCAACATATAATCTACTTCTTTTTCTAGAATTCCCGCGGGGAATTTACCCAGGAAATAATACCACTAGGAGACGTGAGTCTCTATTGCGCTAATAGGTGTGTATTTTTATATTTATTTAACAGATTTCAATAAACACTAAAAGGTTTAAATTACAATTTGTTTTGTGTATAAGACTATGGATAATATCCAATTAATTTTCTCATTAAATATACTTAAAGTTAAACAATATTAAATAAATTATATTATAGTTTAAGTGGACGAACCTGCCCAAAGACCGCCGGTACTCTATGACTATACCCAAAAACATATGAGATGTAAGGAGATAAATATGTATAGGGATCAAAATAGGAAAACTAAGCGTTTTTAAATTCAATAATCAGAATTCACTGTTGCTATTATTTTCATAATATTAAATTTAAATTTGCTTCACGCTATATCCCGCACACAACAGGGTAGGCAGAGGGAACCTAGTGTTAAG